>JAUTDX010006380.1:0-23507 GCA_030844895.1 Ambrosia x helenae
GCATCATATATTTTTATATAAAAATATGTTAAGTAGTAGATTAAATTTTTAAAAATTAATAGATAAAACATAGTGAGAAAAATAACAAAATAGAAGGAAAGGAAAAAAAGTAAAAGAAAGAACTCGACTAAATTACAGTTTATAAATTTGATATTATGTCTTTTGAGCCAAATGGTTATTTTACCCTAAAGTTAACTGAAAAGTTAACATTAGTTAACTTAAAAGGACAAACGGCATGCAATAGTTAGTCATAAAGGACATTTTGCATGTTTTTAAAGACATGGGACAAACAGTGTAATTTAGCATATAAACAATGACAAATTTGTATAATTTTTTTTTTTCTAAAAGGTTAAATAAGAAGGAGAAAATAAAGAAAAAATGGTGATCGGTTGAGGTTCCAATTCCATGGGCCCCACACTTTTCTCTAATGCCCGTTAAGGGGGTGGCACCTCCTATGTTTTGCGCCCATTTTAACGCCTTTATGGCAGCGTTGAGAGGTGTTAAATGCCCACATGGACAGCGGCATTAACCCACAACGTCCGGTCTAAGTAATTGTTTAGTTTGTAAAATAATTGTTATTTTGTTTTGTTTATTAATCTAATTAAAGATTTGAATGTTAATAACTATTATTATATTATAGATAATAATTTTGTATGCTTAGCAATAGTGGCTATTTTTCTATTTTGTGAACTTTTTTTACTTTCAAGCTCTATACCTTCAAGTTTTCAACGTTAACAAATTTGTCACAAAACGTTTAACGTTTTTTCATTTTTAACCATTTCACTTTTTCAATGGAAATTGTGGTTCTTCATACTTTTCATCTTTACAGATTTTCGTTTTATGTTTCGGTCTAAATTTTTGCTAGTTAACGCACTTTTTTCATTTTAAACCATACACTTTTTCAATGGAGATTATGTGATTCAAATAAATTGAATGTATTTGCAATCAAATAATAACGGTGATTTGAGATCTGAAGCAAGTTTTCGATAATTGTGATTTGAAATTTGGATTGGAGTGAATTTTGAATCATCAAATCTCTTAATACTAAAATATGTTATTTATTTGCTATTAAGTAGTTTGAAGGAAAACAAAATTTTAAGGGTAGTGATGTGACTTTGTAATAATAATAATCATAATAAAAATTCACAAAACGTTTAACGTTTTTTCATTTTTAACCATACACTTTTTCAATGGAAATTGTGGTTCTTCATACTTTTTATCTTTACAGATTTTTGTTTTATGTTTCGGTCTAAATTTTGCTAGTTAACGCACTTTTTTCATTTTAATCATACACTTTTTCAATGGAGATTATGTGATTCAAATAAATTGAATGTATTTGCAATCAAATAGTAATGGTGATTTGAGATCTGAAGCAAGTTTTCGATAATTGTGATTTGACATTTGGATTGGAGTGAATTTCGAATCATCAAATCTATTAATACTAAAATTTGTTATTTATTTGCTATTAAGTAGTTTGAAGAAAAACAAAATTTTATGGGTAGTGATGTGACTTTGTAATAATAATAATCATAATAAAAATAAAATTACAAAAATCAACATTTATGTATGTCTAAAAATACAATTTTCACCTTTGTCTTTAAAAAGTCCCAAACTAACCTATAACTTCAAATTTTGCTACAGTTTCAGACCTTTATCACTAACTTTATTAAAAAAAAACATTGTTAACTCCCCTCACATGCAAATAATTGTCATTACAAGTGCTTTAAAAACCCTCTTAATCGTTTCTTCTTTTAAACCTGAATGCAAAATCCCAAACCCTTTCATCAGAATCAAACCACTCCAAACTATATTTAAATCTCAAGCACAATGGATCCAAATGACATTCAACCTAGAAATGCAGATTTTGATATAACATTTCACCTTATTTACGGTAAGAAACCCTAAAAATCTAATCTTGAGCAAGGTTACATTATTTTAGTATGTTTGTTTAATAAAAATGTTTATGAAATGTAGAGACATATGGGGAATTGTTTACTATCAATTTATATCATGGGTGTTATTCACAGATTCACCTGGACGTAGGGCTGTTCAAATCGCTCGCCGCTCGTGGATCGCTCGTCACTCGCTCGGAAAAATGCTCGAAAAATGCTCGCTCGATCTTTCGCTCGGTTGTATCATGGGTGTTATTTCACAGATTCACCTGGACGTAGGGCTATTTAAATCGCTCGCTGCTCGTGGATCGCTCGTCGCTCGCTCGGAAAATGCTCGAAAAATGCTCGCTCGATCTTTCGCTCGGTTGTAAATGAGCGATCAGATCGGTTTCGGTTTGTAATGAGCCAAGCACGAGCAAAGGTACGCTCGGCTTGGTTCGGCTCGAATAAATTTTTTATTTATTTATTATATATTTAATTATAAATATACACACAATTCACAGATAACTTTATGGTTTTATATATAACATTCTATTGGATTTAACTCAGTATATGTAAACAAAAGATAACTAGTTCACTTAACTCCATAAAAAAAAATTAACGCTATATTTAATAGTAAAACCGTAAGTCATGAGGTGACAGTCTTGACTTCTTTATGTTATTAGTCGTCCATCGCTAATTGTCGCTTGATATCACCCTACGTCACAATGCAACAATTGTTCTCTGAAATATGCTCATCGCCTCACTAACCTCACTCTAAGCATCATCCTTAGCCACTGGGATCTCAATATTAGTATTATCATCGGACAGTTCAACCTTAGTTGTCACCCGACAATGAAAACATCGAAGGAAACATCCTAATTTTATGATCGTCCAAATTACTCTCCACTCGATTCTCGCTCGGTGCTCGCTCGAAAATTTGCGCTCGAAGAATGCTCGTTCGATTTTCGGCTCGATTGTAAATGAGCAGCTCTGCTCGGTTCGGTTTGTAAACGAAATAGTGATTTAGATACAACCCAAATAGTGATTTACATTAATCATGTACCTCATTAATTTCTTTCACTTTGTGGACCCAAATAGTGATTTAGATACAACCCTTTACCCATTAGTTGATGTTAAAGATGTGGCCAAAATGATTAGATTTGTGGGGAAAGTTGAGCAATACATACATGTTTACATGGAACATCGGTAATCAAATATTCAAAGGTTCTCTCACCTCGTCACATTATGATGTATACCCTGTGCTTTCTATATGATGGTCAAAGGAGTCAAATGATGAAGGATCACTTAATGTGAACGATGAATCATCTGTTTATCATGTTAAGCTTAGCAACACTTCAATGGAACATAATCATTCAGAGGTACATGATAACTTGAACATTAATTTAGATGATTTTGATCCTTTTATAGATTCTTCTGTTCCTGAAAAAAGATAAAGATAAAAGTAATCAACCTAATGAACATGATAGAAATAACATGTTCATTTGGACAGTTTAGCTCATGACCCATTTGACCAATTTGGACATTCTACATATGTTCAATCGGACAGTTTAGCTCATGACCCATTTAAATATTCTGTACGTGTTCATTTGGACCGCTTAGCTCATGACCCATTTGGAAAGTTTGTACATTTGGACAGTTTATGATGCACATGTTCGCAGCTGTCAATCCATTTGTCTTATACTCACAAAAATCACAACAATGCATTTCATTTCATTGCAACATATGGTTGATTACAAAAACATAATCCTTACATAACATAGTTCATTACAAAATAACCTAGCCAAACTTCTAAAGTAATTAAAAACAACCACCAAAAAGAAAATCCAACTTAACAACAAATGCTTTTTTCTTCTATTTGATTCAATCTGCTTAGCTTTCAGTTTGTCCAACAACAATTCATTCAAGGATTCCAGCTCCTCGTTTGAGACTTCAAGTTCCTCTTTTGACCTTAACAATCTAGGTATGACATTCCTAAGCTCGACCTATCCAAGAAATCCTACACATTGTAAACCCTGCGAGATAAATTTAACAAATTTAGATAAAATCCCTAAAATTTGGGGGAATTCTTTACAAATAAGACATTAGGTCAAACCTTCTTAGGACAAAACTAAAAACAATGACCTGGGTTCTTACTGGTCCAAGATGTTTTGATCGTAGCCTCTCTACCACATCTACAATATATCGAGGCCATGAACCTCCTCTAATCTTCTGTATTTCGATGAATGAGGCTTAGGGTTTTTTTTCTTTTAGAGTGATAAGATGATTTGAACGAGGGTGTTGGTTGATTGTTTTATTTATATTATAATAATATTATAATAGCACGTGTAATGACAATTTATACCCTCACATAGGGAGTTAGCCATGTTTTTTTAACGAAGTTAGTGATAAAAGTTTGAAACTGTAACAAAAATTGAACTTATAGGTTCGTTTTGGTACTTTTAAAGACAAATGTGAAAATTGTATTTTTTAGACATACATAAAGGTTGATTTTCTATAATTTTATTGTTGTCTAATAATAATGGTATAGAAAGTATGTTTAACAAAAACAAATATCTTATTGTAATTTTTAGTAATAATCTCATATTGTAGGAATTAAAAAATAATAATTAAATTAAAATGAGTGTAAAACATAAATTTGAGAGAAAAATTGTAGTATTGACACTTGATCCTTGTGGTCATGGGTTCGACTCCTGATCCCTCCAGATTTTACTGGTTTGCTGTTGTTGTGCCTTCAGGCGGGTATGCGGGCCGGGTTTTCCCTAGAACGTGCGGGTTAGACGCCTGATAGAGCTACCTTTCGCCATGAGTGCTGCGTACGAAGTTCCCCATGTGATTTTAAAAAAAAAATTGTAGTATTGACACGTGCCATTGTTTTCAATAATTTATCATAACTAGGGGTAGACCCGCGCTACGCGGCGGGGCAACCCAACCTTTACCAAATTTTGTAGGCGTGATACGTTGTAGTTATGCGTATATCTATTTAGGCGTTAATTCAATAATAATCATATCGAGTTTAAGCATACCTAAAGTCCGGAATAATATGTCCGTTCCTATGTGTTCTTATAAACGGTAGGGGGTTTTAGTTCATTATGTCGCGCACATGATACATATTTAACGTTTTTCTTCGAATAATAAAAGTGAACATTGCTAATCAAGCTATCGTTTATCGTTTATACATGCCCGAATCCTCCATGACCATTCATGACCAAATCTGACCCGACTTGTGTGGTTGAAATCTGTTGACCGTGTACCACAGTGAACTCCATTTTAGCAGCCGTCGTCTTAAACCACCCTTGACCGCCACCTCTATTGATATTGTCCGGCATCAACTAACAACTACCCTGACACTGACCTGAGTTTACCAGGAGCCGAACAGCCACCAAACAGTATGAACCATCACTGACCACCACTATTTACCGCTGACCGGATTTCAACACCAGATAAACTCCATAAGCTTTTACTCCGACACTCTATCGTCGTCGTTCCATTCAAAACCCTTAAACTACTCGCCGTATGCAATCGCCAGTAATATCGTTGCCACCATCGTCGTCTTCTTCTTCTTCTTTACAGGTCACTACTACCACTGGAACAACCGTCGTCGGACGTCATCCCCTAGTCACCATCTTCGTCGTTAAACCCACAAACAACATCACCATCTTCGTCGTTAAACTCACAAACGACATCACCCAGTCACCTTTTCCGTCGTCACACCTGTTTTCACCTCCTTCACCGGGACCACTGTAACCTCCCTCGTAACCTTCTCCTCCGCCCTATCTACCGCCGATCGGAGAATAGAAGCTCCGACCGCAACCAACGGCAGCACCAGCACGTCTCATGTTCTCCTCCGAGCATAACCTGCGTTATCACACTCCGCCTCCAGTATCCTCCGGTCAACGGCATTATGTCCCATCTCAACATCTCTTCTCTCTAAATTGAAAGAAAGTGTAAAGGAATTGGGTAGAAAAAGAAAAGGCAGGAGGAGCGATGAGCCCTAGTTTACCCATCTTCCTCTCTTATGTTGTATATGTTAAAGAAGAACAGAAGACGTTAGGGTGTGAAGAAGAAGAAAGCTGGATGGCATACTTGTAAATACCTTCACTTTTTTGTTCAATAAGTATCCTGTTCATAAGACTCAACATCTTTTAATTATATATAGAATTTGAAAGTAAATAATGATAACAATGTAACTATTTTTTAGTGTTTATTTTTCTTTCTAAATCTTTTTAACCTTTTAATCATATTTATAAGTCTCTCATTACGATAAAACACTATCAAACTTTTAACATTTTTAATTTAAAAATAATTTTATGGACCATAAGCTACAAACATTTATTATATTTTAGACTTAGTTATAGACTACCATGGAAATTAAAACTATCTGTTGTATATTTATCAATTATTGCTACTATACACTGTGTTAATTTATGATATTCTAGCTCTTATACCAGTTTCCTAAACAATCACCTAACAAGGCTACAACCACCTTAACAAATGCACACCATACAACATTTTGCTGCAATCACAACCCACCAAAACCATAACCACCTTGCAACTTCACCACCACCACCACTAAATAAATTAATTAATAATAAAGTTAATAACAACTAAAAACATAAACTTTGTATAAACTAAAGTCTTTATTATCCGAACATATATATTATATATTTAGTAATCAGTAATTACCAAACATGCAGAAATACTTTTCTGCAACTTTAACTTTCAACCCTCCTACTTCATTATTTTATAATTTTGGCCACCTATTTTCTGTAGCCTTGCTATACTTCTAAAAATCTTAAAAAAAAAACCATAACTTAGTTACAAGCATAATGTTTTCTGTACCCTTTTCTGCAACCTTCTTTATCACCCTAAAGACACTTTCTGTTCTGTGTCATCTTCTTTCTCATATTATATGAATTATCAAACTCTTTGATATGCTGTCATCTCTATCTCTATAAACCTGCATTTGTTATCTCTGAAGAACACTATATAACTGTTGATATTTCACCTCCTAATCCGGATGCAAACGGGCTGTCCGGAAGATTCAGCCCCTGGCTACTGCATATCAAGAAAAAAATTATTATTTATTAGTAATGTTATACGTGACATCATATCGCTTATAGATTCGCGTACGCATTATTATTGCCGTATATAATGTAAAAGTTAAGGGTTGTGTTAGTAAAATTAGATACACGACCACAGATTCACAAACATCATGGATGCATGCGTGAAATTGTATTGACATGACCATAGAAGTGTAACGCACTTAGAAAAATGACTACTTTCGTGAGTTTAACTTCTTTATATCGTAAACATACCTTTCTTGCTCATCATATTCAGTATTAATCTGCCTAATTGTTTCGTCACTGGCTGCACCGTTGTTTAAAACATCAAGAAAATACTTAAAACGCTCAGTCGAGGGGAAGTCCATTTGTTGTGCATGAGCATTGCCTTTGAACATATAAACAAAAGGGAAATAAATCTATAGAAAAAAAAATACAAACTTCAAATAAAATACTAGAAACAAAATAAAGATGTTGTAATACTGTTTATCTAGTTATTGTGTTTTTGATGCAACAATAAGTTGTTTTGACTTCTGAGGGTGTTTGGATATGTTGCTTATCCAAACTTATCGGATCATTTGTAAGTAACATAAGTTGTTTTAAATAAAAATTTTGAAGTTGCTTCTTGCAAACAACATTCAAAAAGCAATAACAAGATAAACAGTTTTAGAAAGCAATCTTTCCTTGTGAAAATCTCTAAAAAAATATTATATAATTCTCACTTGATTGCAGCCCGAGTTCGGTATCAAGAAAATGGGAACCTTGGTACATAGGATGTTGATATGTGTAACCATGTTTCCTGAAAAACATGTTCAATAATTATAAAACATCAAACTATGTTAAATTAGTTAAGGGCTTAAGGCCACAATGTGATCTTAAAGCATATGACGCATGACGTCCGAAAAAGACAAAAAATAATAAAATTTAAGATCCCGAAAATAAACAGAGAACAAGTAATGTATACCGTACCTATCATCAATCTTGCATTTTTCACGGTACGGTTTGACCAAAACGCGTGCACCGCTAACAAAATGAGGATTCCCCTTGTTTAAAATATGCCTAACTGTATCTGCAAACACAAAAGTCACAAATCCAAACATTCTCTTTTGCTGACATGGAATTCTCACGTCACGAACTGGCCCGAATTTGCTGTTATATAGATATAAACATGAAAATTAATATACCAATTCCAGTCATGTATACATGTAACATTAAACTAGCTTTTATTCCATAAGTATACTCCTTACTTGAAATAATTGTATACGTCAAGCTCGGAAAAGGTACTTTCAGCTGGAAAAGTCAAATATATCTGTCTAGAACCCGCCACAATTCCACCATGTTCATTTCTGTCGCCGATATGATCCATGCATTTTGCCAAGTCGTCAGCCAACACGACTGCGTGTTGCCCATGTGGCCTATTGACATGATATCAACAAAACGATTACATCGATCAACTGCTTATTGAATTTGGGCACTGCAATAAACTGCTTTTGGGGGCGTTTGGGATTGCTTAATTAACCATACCGCTTAGCTGCTTATTTGTAAACGAAATAACATAATCCCAAATAAGCAGTTTGAATAAGCAATCCCAAACACCTTGTAAGATATAACGGTTGAAGAATTTGACCTGTCAATGAGACAAATGCTTTTAAGGCGGGCAAGAAGTTTGGTCAAACTATAGCCAGCCTTCCCGTGTCTTTGACTTTCGGTCAAATATCCTTCGGCTTGAAGCGTTCTACCGAATTTTTCATAATATATCATTGGTAAAGAAGCTATGGAAACAGGAAGCCCTCTTCTTGATTTCAGTAGCTCAGTGAGTTCTAACTCTAGTTTCTCGAGAGACATGGGTGAAAAGACGCTATCGTCCTCGCTCAGTTTAGAGTTAAAGATTTGCGAAAAGCTTTCAGGAGTAGGGTGTAAATACCTACAGTTGTTTCCATGTCTACAAAACCCTTTAATGAAGTAATGACAAACTTTAAAAGGAAACTCAGGTAAACTTGGTGACCTCCTATTGGCCCGAGGACCCAATGCCGGCTCAGGTGAATAGTAATGACCAGAAGAAAAATCAGGGCTGTTAACGGGTTCCATTTGATCTTCTAACGACATAAAACGAAGGTGGTTGTGAAGGTGGTAATCTTCGGGATAAGAAGCTGGGTAAACCATGGGAACAAAGTCAACAGGTTGACCATGGTGATCACAACAACGGTTGGGAACTTGGATCGTCAATGGCGAATGACGGGTTGAAGGAGAGAACGGTGTGAAGTGAATTGGGCCAATTGGCATATCGGGGATAGAGTTGACCTGAGGAGGCGAACTCGGTTGACCAACAGTTGTGTTTGAAGGTAATTTAAGGTGAGCCTTGGCTTTATTGATTAAACCATGTATTAAATTATCGGGCCCAAACGCAAATCTTATCATTTCGCGTTCACCATGATCCTGTAAAAGAAGGTACCCGATAATCTTGGACACGTTATCGGGTTCTATCTTTTGAACTCTATCGTATACGATTTTCGTAGATTCTGAAAAATCCATACCAGGTATAACCTAACATTTAAACCAACAAGAAATCAAGAACAAAGTGCATTAAATTAATTTATGATTAAATCTAAAGAAAAGTAAATTAAAAGCTTGGATTTTGAATCACTAATTCTTGGCTTCAAAATCTTGAAATAATTTTATGTGATTTAAATCCAAGCCATGGAATTAGTGTTGCCAAACATACCCTCTAAAGACATAAATGATTAAATTCCATGAGTTTAATAGGAAACAAAAAACATAAACATAATGATAACTTTATGAGCAAAAATAGCATGAACAAGATTCCATGATGAAAAGCATGATTGATGGAGTACAAGACATGAACAGTAGACCAGATATATTTGATTATTTTCATACCTTAACTAGCAAAAAAAAAACATATCTATATTTACAAATCCCATTTAAAGAAATAGAGAAATTAAGAGCAAAAAAAAAAATAAAAATAAAAATATTTTGCTGTCCTCTTTGGCACCTTTCACAAACAACTTTTTTGTGTGGATTTATAGATCAAAACACCATAAAATTTCACATCTTTTAACACAAAAATATAGAACACAGCCAAGATATAAGTATATACCACAAAACTTCAATATTTTCAAGAAATAACACAAAATTCAAAGGCTTTGGTTTGATTTATTAGAAGAACACATAAATACAGATTTAAAAGAAAATCTTTTTTTTTTCACAAACTCATCATAAATATTTGGGGAAACCACATAATTAATACACACAAAATATATATTTTTTAATTCATTAATAACACTTGTCAAAACAAAAGGCATGATAATTCCTATTTCAAGAAGAAGAAGAAATTCAAGATTTTGTAAAAAAAAACATGATAAAGAAGCAAATTAATACCCACCAAATTAAAGAGGCAGCTGAACAAGAACTGGTAGAGAAAACACTCAAAAATCCTCCATGATTAATTGACTGGACTACACTCTCTCTCTCTCTCTAAAAAAAAAACTATGTTTTAAATGTCTTTGTTTCTCTCTCTATATGTATACTACATGTCTATCTATTATCTATCTATCTTGCTCTTGTTGTTCTGTTTGTCAATATTATTATTATTATAATAAAAAAAACATTGTGTGTATATATTTATCTCAAAAGACTATGCCCTCAATTCTCCGCAAAAACGACACATTCATTAAAAAAAACAAGAAAATGACAGCAAGGATGAGAGCTTTTAAATAGCGCCGATTGTCTTTAATTCAAAGCAACTCTCAACTCACTGAAATAATAATAAAAATATAAATAAATATTATTATTATTGTTATTTTAAACGAATGTGAAAAGTAAATGCATGTAGAATTAAACGAAATAATAATAAGAAATGGGTTACCTTAAATTGTGAGATGTTGAAAAGTCAAATGTAGAGAGAGAGAGATACGGAGGAGGAAGTTACAGTGTTGAATGAATCTGCTACTGTGACTGTTTTACTGGTTAAACTTAAACTACTTAAATGTAGGAGATAATAGAGGCCACATTTTTTGACACAACTGCTTCAACCATTATTTTTTACTTTAAATATTTTATTTTAATATTGTTTTATCATTATTATTATTATTATTATTATTATTATTATTATTATTATTATTATTATTATTATTATTATTATTATTATTATTATTATTATTATCTTTTTGGAGGTTTAAAAGTTTTGGATTTGGGTTGTACTTTATATTCAAATTTTAAACGGTTTAGCTCGGAGATGGAATTCGGATTTTGGACCTAGTTTTGTATAGGGCTAATATTGATACATTCGGTATCTTAATTTGACACCCTCTATTCAACTTGTATAAAGTCTATTTGAGTCGTATGGATTTCAGGGTCAAGTTATTTTACACAGTGTAATGAAAATAAGAAGGGTGAGAAGAATATAAAAAACACAATAGATTATGAAATATGACACAATAAGCCACAAAATATAACACATTGCAAAAAAATATAACACAATGTTGAAGAAAAAAGACACAATGAATTGAAAAAATGACAGTGATGAAAATAAGAAAAAGACACAATGATACATAAAAGACACAATGATATAACGCATATTCTAAAAACTACAAGCTAAAACCCTAAAAAAACGAAGACCTAAAAACTAACGTCGTAGGGTTCAATAAGACGGTTTCAATGCCGCTTGAATGAGTTCAATCGGAGTCCGTTTGATACCCTTCCTACGACTTACTATTTTTCTTTTACTGTGTATTTGATCCTAACCCTAGATGTCAAGGTGTGTAAATAGTACGAGCCTTTGTATGTTTTTCTAACTCTTTTGTAAGGGTTGTGAATTTATGACATTTTATTAACCTAAGACTATATGTTGTGGGTAAATGTGAGGGATGACTCTATCGAATAATCTTTTGTCATGTCGACACATACATGTCACTGGCTCACGACCGCGGGTTGATTGCTTGAACCTGTTGTGGGCCAAGGTGAGCGGGTGTTTTTTTACCAAATATATTTAAATATTTACCACACTTTTTTTATAAAACATTAAGATTAAATAAAAAAGAAAAATACATTGCACTACTAAAAACATTACACTAAAAAAAGAAGATTACACTAAAAAACATTACACTAAAAAATGAAAATTACACTAAAAAAAAAATGATTACATTAAAAAAAACCTAACGTAATGTTGAGCCCGAGCGTAACATTTGCCACGTCGAAACGTGGTGAAAGTTATGCCCAACCTTTGAAAGGTACTCCACGTGGGTAAAGGCGAGGAGCACATCTTCGGTTTCCCGGGAAGATCTCTCTTCACCTTTCGGTACGCAATTTCGAAGTTTTTACACTTCGATTTCAAGTCCGCGTACTTGTGAGAGATGGAGTCTTTTATAAGGTTGATACCCCCGACAAGGGTACCAAACTCGGCTAGGACCTTGTGCCACTGTGGTCCGCTGCCACGTGGTGATCCCCGGCTTGACGAAGCACCGTCACCGTGCATTTGATTGTACGTGATGATGAGTGTTGGTTCTTCCTCCTCGGTTCACTGCACCATAATGAAGTTGGTTTTGAAGATTGAGGGTTTAGCGTTTGAGAATTGTGAAGAAGAAGAAGTTATAAATAGAGGTAAATATTTGTTGGTAATAAATGTTATTTAGGTGAAAAATTAATTTTTTTTTAAAATTTAAAAATCAAAACGCCCGCTAATGGACACGACCTGGCTAGCATACGGTCACTCGCGCAGGCGTTCATGTGGGTCTGTCGTGGTACTCGCTAGCCACGTGGACTGATTTCTGGCTCGTGGCAGGTGGTTCGCGGGCCACAACAAACAGTCTAACATGAATTTAGAGTTTTAGGTTGAACCTATGAATACTAGACTGGTTGTGTTTGTATTAAATGACGGATATATGTTAGGACTCTTTAAACATAAACAACGTTAGTCTAGCATTCGCAAGATCAACAACGTTCATGATTCACGCTTCTGTTGCGCCATGTAACGTTAATTTAGGCATTAGTCAACGCCAAATAGCCCAAATCAACAAGGTTAGTTGGGTTGGGGAAGAGAATCAATAATTAATAGCTCAAAAAACTCATTTGGAAAAAAAAAAGAAAAAACAAAATGTTTTATTACATGACCCGCCGCAAGCTACAGTCTTAGAGCCGTAGCTTACGGTTCATCTAATTTTCGGAATGACCCTTTTCGTAAGCTACGGTCCGAAGGCTGTATCTTACGGTTCAACACTTTTGGTTGCTTTGCTTCATTTGAGTCGTGGTTTACGGCTCAAAGCCGTAAGCTACGATTTGGACCTGCTGATTAGCTGCAAAACTTAACTAAATACCCTACACCAAGCTGCACTATATGAGCAGCCATAAGTCAAACTCCGGGGCCATTTGGGATTCGAATATGGCCTCCGTTACATGACTTTTAAACATGTCTACCCAACCCAAAATCCCTTTTTCTTAATTTACGCAATTTACCTCATGCAATCAAACCATCCAATTGGCCCATTAGGAATTTTGAGCAAGAACATTCCTTGTGCTATCAGTCCAATTTTCCCACATCCCAACCATATGATGCATCAGGCTATTCCTCAAGTTTCAATTTGCCGTGTAATGCTAAAAGTGGACAATACTAATGTTTGGATTTGTTAGATCATTACTTGAATCTACCAATATAATTTAACGACAACTTAATTAACGTAAGCTCTTATAGTTCCCACTTTATTATTTCAACAAGATGTTACTAATCATTTACAAAGAGTTAAACCCTCGTAACTCCCTCAAGTGACTCATGACTCGTCGAATTGGCCTCTTATCACTAGAAGCGGTGTTGGAAAACTCAATTTGGGCTTGTACTCGGCGACCTACCCTGGAGTGAGTACTCGGCTTAATCGAGGGAGTATTTGGGGCTCAAATCGTCTTGGGATAATAATGGGTCGGGTTTGGGATGGGTTTAGGTAATCCCAACCCCATACCCGATTAGGTATGCTTGTCCCAAACCCGGCCCAAAAACCATCGGGTTTGTGTTGGGTAATTCCCCATCGGGTATCGGGTATACCCGCGGGTTTCGGGTAAACCAATTACTTTTTAAAACTTACTCATTAAGTACATCCGGCCAAAAACCCGACTGGCATCTATTAGGTAACTATTAACCAATTACATTTACCATTATTAAATATATATGTAAATGATTACAACGTATAAATATAAAATATTTAAATCATATAAAAACAATCAAAGACAAAGATAACAAATAGTATATACTAACTTTTTGGTAATTTTAGCATAAGATGACAATGTAGATGGACAATTAGATATATTATGCATACATATTTAAAAAGATATATTAGAAATTATATTGGGTATCTAATTGGGTAAACGGATATACTTTATCGGGTAATTGGGTCGGGCAAACGGGTATATCATCAAATCCAAAACCCGTCCCAATCCCGCGAAAAAAAATAAAAACTAATCCCATACCCGGACTCATACCCGATTACCCGACCCAAACCCGTCCCAAATATGTCGGGTTTCGGGTTTACCCATCGGGCTCGGGTTCGATTGCCATCCCTAAAATTGGCCTATACAGGGAGTACCTCGGAGTACTCAGCCAACTTGACGACCTACCATGGAATGAGTACTCGGGGAGTAATCGGTCAACTCAGCCTTGTTTTGCAACACTGATGTATAGAGGTGACGTTTAAGTTCCCACTTGGACAATATACCGTTATGGCATTACCTTAGCGTCTATGGTCCTCGTGGGCCATTTATACATGGTTTCGTGCGCCCAGTCCATATTGTCTTTTATTATATTGATTCAACGATTATTTATCACTTAGGAATCATTTAGCTAATGTATTCACAATGTATGTATAAAAGTTACAAATTTGAGTCCCAAAAGGACTTACCTTATGTGTGCCCTTTTCCATGCGATTCTTTAGATCCTTGGCTCCCCGAAGCCTCGCCCTTCCCGCCTAGTAGTTCATTAACCACTTAGGTTGTTAGGGTTATATTCTTTTGATATGATTAACACATGATCGACAACCGTTTTATATACACAAAAGGGTTACTTACAATTAACAATTTTTCGGCCAAATTGTGTCTACTTAGGCGATTTATCGAACACTTGGTGTGCATATCCTCATCGAGGCCATCACTCATGTGTTTATATGAACTACAATGTTCCAATCAATTCTTATGACCTGGTTTTATCGTACCAACAATAATTTCACATCAACGTTCATAATTTAAGCTACTTCACACACAATTTATCACGAATCTCTAGGCTTTATTATTAACTTACAAAACCTATCATGTTTTATTCCAAAAACCACATGAATCATATCATTTAGGGCTAAGTTAACATGATATTACTGAAATTAACTCATTTTAAGGTTCCCTTGTACAAGGGTTACTTTCTAAAATCAACAAATCGACAAAAACATGAATTCTTAAATATCACCCATCATCATCTAGGCCATTATACACCAATTGGGATAAGATGAAAGTTACCTAGAGGTGTGATAAGTCTTAGATGACTCAAACTTGATTCATACAAACTGAAACACCTTGATTTATGGTTGATTTGGGCCTGGTTCTTAGTATAGAAGCTAGTGTTGTGTTTTGGAGGTGTAATAGTCGATTTCTAGTGTGGGAAATCAACTTCCCTTCCTAAACATATTTAGCCCTTCAAAACACTTGTTCTAATGACATAAAAGGCCCCTCTACTTAATATTCATAAGTTTGATTTGGTTAGTTATGCTAACCAAGTTAGCGCTTTATGTTTATCTGGGCCATTTTATCTAACGAACCCACTTATTCACACCAGGTGGAATTACTACCATTTCCTTATCATGAGGGTCGGTTGACAAACCGACTATTGCTTGATTAACAAAGGTGTTATAATTATGAAATTTGGGATGTTACAATTACTTTAGCTTCTCAACCAACCACAATACCATTGCATTAAATCAATTACATCAATACACACGTTTCATATGGTTTATGCATTATATAATGATTGGTTTAATCCATTCGGTGTTTGCAATGTACCTGCACCACAACGCGCGCATATTCGATTACTAGTTAGATAAAAATGTTTGTTTGGTTATTGGGTTCTTTTATTAAAAATGGTCCATGTAAATAATTGTTTTTTTTAATTATTGTGACTAGCATACCATGTTTCATCTTTAAAATTAATACAAAAAGTAATAACATAATAATAGTGTTCCTAAATGTACCATTCTCTCTTAGGGAGGCGGGGTATTTCACGAAATGCTTACGGGTTGTCACACCCCAACAGCACACAGTGGAAAGCAAGTCATGAGGTAACGAAAGTTGTTACCATAAAGTTTAGCATCACACATGAGTATACGTATGGACATCTTGCAACCACCCTCTAGTTTAACACATTTACTTTTCTGGTCTTAAGAAAGTTTAATAAAAACATGTTAATACCAAGGTGAAGCAAGTTACATAGTTAATGTTTACAAATTATTCGGAAATAACAGAAAAACATAGTTCTAGTTCATAATTTAGAATTCATAATTCATGGTCCCAACATCATGTCCACTGTAGTGCCCGTTAAACCCACTCTCAAATTCCCTAGACATCAGTACCTGAAAAACATGCTTAGGAAAATCAACAAAATTGTTGGTGAGTTCATAGGTTTTATAGCAAACAAGCATACATATAATTTAATTTACAAGTATGATAGAGTACAACTCGAAGTGAATCAAGTAGACTAGCTAGGTCTAACAAGGATGATGTAACCTGAGGCACTTAATCAAACCACAACAAATTTTCTTCCCAAGTTTTGACCCCAAGTCCATGAGGAACTTTTACAAGTTATGTTTCCATTAGACCCACTTTACCGGTCAGGATAAGGTCGTCAACCCAATAGATCTACTAACATAAACTAAGGCTCAAACCAGAGCTAATGATTAAGATGTGCGGGGAAGTGTCCATCCGGAGGGGACCGACGAGGTACTCTAAGTAACACCCATGCACAAACCTAAGGCCATCAAATATTCAACATTCTAGTCCTACCCTTCATATAGCATGTTAATCCCCCTAAGTATTCAAATGTTTCAAAAGCATTCAATAGAAAAGGGTTGTGAAACTCACCTTAACGTAGTGATTCACGCAATCGACCAACCACAATCCTGTACTTATCTTAGCCTATAATGTACAAGGCTATTTCAGTAATTATCCTATGTCTAATCAAGTCATTCACCAAACTTTATTGACTTAGTTAGACCAAAGCGATAATATATTCCATTAACCCTTACCCTTATCAACCCATTGGTGATCTTGGTACCACGTTTAAAGTTTAATCTTCACTTACACATATGTCACATCAAATCACCTATTCCTTAGGTCCACACTTACGTGTTCACACACAAAATCAATCCATGTTAAAATCATATAATCCATCAAAATAAACTTTTTCATAATGTAGTTACATACATGTAGGTAACACATAGTTTTATTCCGTCACTGCAATCTAAACTCATGTTTTATGCGGGCCATTTCTTATTGGAACGTAGCCACTACTAGCATATATGAATTACACATAGGCAGTTTGGGTTTCAACTAATATTCTCAAGAAATCATCTCACGTATAATATCATCACATATTCCATTTCACATTTCCAATCCTAGTTAACATGTCATTAGAGCACATAATAAGGTTCATCCTATCAATCGTTCATCGCATACAAATTGCCAATGTCATATATCAACCTTTGTTTAGTATGTGAACATAAATTCCATCCTAGGTCCTGCATATAATTCACTAAACCAGAACAAATTTGTTGTTCGAAAACAATCACATATTCTAGCAATTAAGCATCTCAAAATCCATATTTTGGCAACTTTTATTACATAGTCTTGTACTGTAAACATTTGTTAACATGGTATTCATATTATATACCTTAAATAAGGACTTTTATACTTATATTGACACTAAATAAGCTGTTTTACATTAGACCTAAAAATAATGTTTTAGTTGCGTTAATCTTGTCGAAAACAAGCGTTTTTGCGCATCTTTTGCAAGTTTACCTAGGTTTTTACCTTAATCCTTTTATGAACACTTAATTACTCTTTATTTTACATAATTTTAAGTTGTAAAACCTGTTCTAAATTAATTTTAGAATATCTTTCTTAAAAACTCGTACTTTGGCATTTTAAGTTGTAAAACACGTTGGATCGCATATGCAAGGTCTCCCAAGCGTGTAGATCCTTTCCAAACTTGTATTGCACTATATTAAACTTATGAAAACCATCTTTTCTTTATCACAATAAGATATGTCATAAGTCAAAAATCATCTAAAACTCAACTTCAACAAAGCAAAGACATGAACATATTGATCAATTAAGTCACATTTCACTAATCTCATCCCTATACCATTTTAGGAGACCATCAAGAACATCAAAATATACTTTTACATCAGATCTAAAACTCTTAGAAAACCCAATTGCATGTTAATAAAATCAAAGATCTAAGCATAATCTATCATTTTATTAACTAAACAATCAATTCCACACATAACCACATATATAATACATACATAGGTGTTCATATATACATATATACATACACACCGCATACACTCACACATATATATTCATCACTATTTTCCATTTCATCTTATTCCCATTGTTTATTTTACAAACCCACTTCCATATCCTTATTTTGTTTGGTGAAAAACTTGATTAAAACATAAAATACCTAAAGATTTAAGCAAGTTTTTTAGTTCATAAAACATACCTTTATAACTCTTGTAAAAGTGGTGGTTTTTGATGTTTCTCTCTCTAAAATCTTGGATTTTTGGCTTCAAATCACCCTAAACACTAATTTATCTATGTTGTTGAGTCCATTTTTATGATAATATGAACAAAACAAGATGATTATGGTGTTGGTGGGTGGGATCAGCTAAGAAGAAGAAGAAGAAGAAGAAGAAGAAGAGAAGTTGATGGTTTTCTCTAAGTGTGTGTGTGTGGAGTGTAAGAACGAAGTGTTTTGAGGTATAGGTGGGTTTTTATGGGAAGGGTGGATAATAATAATAATAATAATAATAATAATAAATAATAATAATAATAATAATAACAATAATATTATAATGTTGGGGAGGGGTGTGTCGACCGGGTATGGGAGGGGGGGGGGGGGTTGGGTATTATATTTTTTTATAAAAACTTATGACATAATACTCAATGTCACAATTTATAAAAACCCTCTCCATATTAAATACCTAAGGTTTTTACCCCATTTGGTTCGTAATAATATTTCCCCACATATCAATATTTATTTTTAACTAATTTTTATTATATTAGAGGTTTCAATATCGAGTCGGGTCTTGATCCCGCGTTAAGACTCTAAAACGCGCAACTTACCGACCTTAACGATTCAAAAACTACTAATTATAATTTATACTAGTCTTAAAAAATATTTTAATTCCGAAAATATTATTCCCTGCCAAACCAATCATTACGGAACAATTCTAGACCTTACAATGTTAATCGGGTTGTCACCGTCGTCTAATACGGATAACTTATTGGCGAACAATCCGGAAGTTCCCAAAATTACATCTAATTTCCAATTATTTGAATATTGCTATTGTACTTCTAACGACTCTAATTTTCCCTCAATTAAGTCTATTACATATAGCTTATCATCTTTACGATGATTCTTATCATATGCGAATAATACCTAAATTTTGACAGTTGTCACAACGGGTAGACCACTACTCCCACGGCAACATCGTCGCTGGTGTCATGGTAGTGGTCTCGTAAACCAATCCCATGTTCTAGTTAACAGAAGTGGTCACGGTGCAGAGGAGAGGAGAGAGGGGAACTAGAAAACTCCACGGATGGTGGTGCTAGTGGAAGGGGTTCACGAAGGATGGTCCAGATGGCGGGCTGTGATTGGTGTTGTATACTTTATTGGTGACGCCACTCAAGAATGTATAACAAATAACAGGGTGTGATACATTCAGACTCACCATATATATACCAGTATCGGAGCCCGCGCTTCGCAGCGTGATCGTAAGAGGGTGCTGGCGAGGATGTATTTTTTACATTTTATGTCAATCGGTTATTATAAACCAAACAAACTTTAATCTGAACAATGATATAACCTAGCACTCCAATATACCATAGTAGGTAACCTGCACGTTGCAGCGGAGTCGACAATACGCGTAGGAACATGATATGCATCAGACACAGGTATTTTGCGTGTATTTTAACTGAGTCTCTTTTCGGCTTTCGAGGAGATAGCATGTCCTTCTTCACTCGCAATATTGCTAATGCAAAAAGAAGATTACCGAAGTGTACTTCAAATGTATTGCTAAAGGAGTTAGATTATATGATTGTAAATAAACACATAATATTGCCATGAATAATATTTATTTTTAGAGTATTAAAAATATACATTTGGGTAAAAATAATGTAATATGTTATGAGGAATTTGAGCAAGTTATTCCATTTTGAACCCATTTGGGTAAAACCGTAAAATAATACTTTTACATGTAACCTCTAAATATAACAGTGTTAATAAAATCAAATTAAAAAATATATAACATTCAAAACTCAAAGCAATGTAGGTAGTTTTCACTGTTTAGCCCTACACTATCATAAGGATAAAAAATGATGCTGCTTTCTGTTTAACTACCTAAAAATTGAGGGACCTTATAAATAATAAGAGAATCAAAAGCATCAACATCGCTAACATTTTGTATGCTTTATTTTGCCATCATTTTCATGTTTCAAGTGCTAGAACAAAACACTCATACTAACATATTTAAATCATAGGGTCAGGAGTAAAAGCAAGTTTATGTAGTGAAAGAATATGTGAACTCAACTGGAATTCTGTATAGTAACCTACAAATTCCGTGTGTTTCTCATTAATTTACATATAATTGATCCTAAGACATGTACCTACAATAATTATTAACTAAGCATTTTCAAGTGGGTTGGGAGTATAAACAATGGTGTATCACAAAGGTAGATACAAAAATAATGAAGGATAACTTGATTATGAATTTTTGATAGTTTAATGAAATAAAGTTACCCTATATGAAGATGTAAGATTGAATGTAGATACAAAAATAATGAAGGATAACTTAATTGTGAATTTTCGATAACTTAATGAAATAAAGTTACCCTATAGGCATTTAGAGAAGAAAAGTGGTAAAATTTAGAAAATTGTAAAGAAATTCCTTGGTATGTCATCTTAACTTTGGACAATTTAAAACAAATTTATGTATATCTTCCTCCTTTATAATGTAGTATAGATTATAGCTATTAAGTAATTTTTTTTCAGTGACATTTTATGAGTAATCATTTTGAGGTGATTAATTTATAGGTCCAAGTGGATGAAGGTTGTAGACTTTACTATTTATTAATTTATGATAAAATTTAACTTTAGTGATAAAGTTCACGGCTATGCTTATAAAAGTTCTTAAATATATATTTAAGATTTAATTGCACATGGTAATGTAGTATGATCAATATTGCATGTTTTAATCATTAAAAATGAAAATTTACGAACTTAATGCAAGTATTTGTAAGTAGGTTAAAGATAAGGGGATTTATGGCTAATCTAGAAGACTAGTAAAACTTGGGCTAGGATTCGGGAGAGGACTCTTGAGATTAGGAAGGACTCAAGACTTATTTTACAGGACTCAAGAAAGTAGAGAGAAATATAGAAATAAATTTTATTTCTTTACAAGGATGGTTTACAAAACGAGAGGAAGCATTCCCCTTTTATAGGTCAAGGAAAGGCTACATTACATCATCCATGACATCATGTCCCAATAATACATAAGAAAAATATCTAGAACATGACATAAGCGCTTACATCACTTTAAGAGTGATTAAAGCCTACTTTATTCTTAAGCATACTATTAGCACGCTTATAAAATACGAGATATTAAACATAATGGCGGCCAATTAATTCTTCTTCATTTCCAACGAGAGTCTGGGTCTGACGGGTCATCTTTGTATGGATCGAAAGAGGAGTATGAGTAATCATCAAGATGAGTTCTAAGATAATCTCTTTTCAGCTTCTTCAACTGTCTTTACTTGTTCGTCATCTTCAGCCTATATGTCTACTTCATTTAAGACACCCGTTGAATTTCTTCGATGTTCTGGAGGTTTTGCTTTTGATAACTTATGGCTCTACTACCAAAAGATAGGGGGGTTTATGGTTGATCTATAGAAGACCTGATTTCACGTTTAGCCCTAGCGTTGATGTCCATCAGTTTTTGGGTTTAAAACCTTAGACCACACATAATGCTAAAGAAAAAAACGGCTCTCTCCTTTTTATTGGCTCAACAAAAACGAGGCATCTTCACGCCATTCTCCAGCGTGAAAAAAGTCATGCTTAACCCATTTTCTGAAGGAAACCCCCCCCCCCCCCATAGGGGTGTGCTGGGAATTTTGGGCCGTTTGGGTGGGGGGGGCATTGTCACGCCCAATTCTTGTGTCAGTACGGGTGGTATTACAGTCAATCCATGTAAGGACATAAACCTTGAGAAAACATGAAAATGCAACATAAACCTCATATGGTACTAAAGTCCAAGTGTTGTTTCTATTCAAGGTTTCTATCTCATCATTCATTCAACTTATCTAATTAGGATTAAGAGCAGCTTGTTTATAGGACTTAGGTTTAACACTTTATTTAACATACTAGCAAACACCAAATTATCACAAGAATGTCTAGCATAATTTACTACATTTTCTATGTCATACTTAACATTTCCCTCAACAATGATGTTCATCAAGTTTCCTTGGAAGGGAAGACCCCCTCGTGCTTCTTCAGTTCTTCTAACACTTTGAATATTTGAATCATTGCCCTCGGAATTAAGTATTCTCATTTTCAGTCATCACATGTTCAAACACTCGTCTTTACTTCCAGTATCATCAGAACTTGGTGACCCAGGTTTGATCACCTGTTTCATGATGATCAGAAGTAGACTGCTGATTTTCATGTGTCCCTGAATCACTATACTTGTCCCCTTCCTTCATCATTGAGCTCTTCAGGTTGTTTGGATGTTTGATATACAATATCAAAGTAATCAAAAAAGTTTGATGAGTCAGATTCATTAATGTTATTATAATTAATTTTTTGAAAAACTGTTTTATCTTTAAAAGGAAAAATAGTTTTCATAAAACTTTACATCTCTAGAATAAGAAATAGTTTTTAGTCTCTAAACTATAAACTTTATATCCCTTTTTCTCATTTGAATAACCAATAAAAACACCATTTTCAGCCTTTACTTAATTTGTTTGACTCATTAAAATAGTTGAAAAACATAAACATCCAAACACCTTTAAGTGATCTAGGAAGGGTTCAAAACCAAACATAAGCTCATAAGGGGTCCTTCCATTCAGAACATATGAGGGAGTCCTATTGATTAAGTAAGCAGCAGTAACACCATTTTGACTAAAATCTAAAAGGTAAGTTGCTTTGAAAAAAAGCAATGACCTAGTAACATTAATAGATGTCTGTGTTTTCTTTTTAGCAATCCGATTCTTTTGGGGTGTGTAAGCAAAAAGGTTT
>JAUTDX010006381.1:0-27573 GCA_030844895.1 Ambrosia x helenae
AAAATAAAATAAAGACTTTGATATTCATGTACATCATTAACTAATTAATATCCTTTAATTTCTTTTAGTGTTAAATCCAAAATAACGTTGTTCTACAACGTATAGTCTTAGTGCTTAGATCAAAGCCTAACATGGTTGTTCTACAGATGGATGAGAAGAAACCCATATCTGATTTAGATGCAAATTGGGAAGAAAAAATGCCACGGATTATGAAGACATAATGAAAAGGTCTGAAAATAGTGTGCAATGGACAACCAAGGAGGAAGCATACTCAATTATTCGCAAAGGCTTCTTTATAGTGATGACAAGACGAAGAGGCGCATTGTAAGTCCATTTGTTTTTTTGTTCCTCATATTTTAGTTTCTGTGGATCCCTATGAAACATTGTTCCCCCGGGGAGAATTATATAACGAATTGTTAAATAAGTACTTACTTGTCTATATTATTGCTTGATAGTGGTTTCACTTGACAACAATGGGAAGAAATGTCATATGCTATCAGCGACTGATACCATATGGCATTGGAATTCTATAGGTGGATCAAGGTACTTTTATATCTTCCGATCAGGTTTCTTGTAGAATCTCTATCTCTTGGAAATGTGTGCAAGCTAAGAAATTTATAAATCTTTTACATGTAATGATTTTATCAGGTATTATAGATTTAGAGAAGAGGAGGAGTGTAATTTTGAGCATATTTTTTATCAGGACAAAAGTCGAGCCCCAACTACTATCATCTAAAACAACATATGCAATTTACCTTGTCTACAAATTACAAAAAGGCCAATTTGGATTTGAGCCTCCTGTGAAAGTGGATGACAGGGAATATCATAAACAATGGTATATCTATTTAGTAAGTCCTCAAACTCCAAACTTACTCCGGTAATTAGACTGAAGGCTGATCAAAACACCCCACAACCCACTCAGTAACCAAAAATAAAAGCATTCCACAACAAAGGGAAGATGATTGGATGGAAGTACAAATTTCTGAATTCGTAACTGCTACCACAATCAACATGGATCTTCAATTGACCCGTCTTGACAGAAATTTCTTTAGTGGGCTACTTGTTAAAGGCATTGAGTTTAGACCCATATAGATTTTCCTTTTGGTTTTTGTTAGTTTACTTATGGCATTTGGCCCATTAGCTAGTTAATCCGTTGCAAGGCTATGTATTTTCTATTTCTCTTACATTGTTCTCTTATGCTTTTGTACTTGAATAAACCCTAGCCACCATGTTTTGCTTTAACATGGTATACGAGCTAGGGGTGTTCGTGTTTTTTTTTGGTTTCGAGTTTTTGGTACCAGTTTTTTTATGTTTTTGGCCGAAAAAAATGACATGATAATAGACCCATTTTAAAATGAACCGAAAACGATCTAATTAATGTTCGCGTAGGTAGGTTCATGTTATTTGGGTTGAGGTTTATCGTGTATTCTCTAATTCGGGTTAGGTGGCTTTAGATTCAGGTTGACTTTCGGGTAAAAAAAGACGGCCAAAGTTAGCGTTGATTCAATCCATGCTTATTGAAGAATATGTTGAAACCACTTATTTGCGTAGTATGTTTGCTTCATTGTAATTGTTTTGTTCGTGTTTAATTAGTTGTTGCTTGCTTTGTTGTTTCATTTTCGTTCTTACAATTGTGCGAAAACTGTATTGGATTTTGGGTTTTAGTAGTTTTCGGAAAAATAGTTTCAAGCAAAAGTTAGATTTTGGATGAAAAGATTGAAATGAAAAGATAGATTTTGGATGAAAAGTTTGAATGAAAACTTAGTTTTTGGGAAAATGTTGAACAAAAATGTTTTGGATGAAAATTTAGTATTTTTGCAATATGGTGGGAAACGAGTATTCTCTTAATTAGTTGATTAGCACCCCCAACCTTATGGTAAAAACTATGCCTACTGAAATTACATAATGGAAAGGGAAAAATATGTGGGCTAGCTTGTGTATGTGTGGGGGGGGGGGGGGGGGGGGGGAGGGGTACAGGTAAGACCATATATAAGTCTACGGCCGATTAGTTTGAGTTGTTCGGTCGCGGTGGCTACAACAGTGGGTTGTGCGGTGGTAGGTGGCAACGACGATTGGTGGTGGCAGTGACGGCGAGTGGCGGCAGTAGTGGGCAGAGACGGTGGGTTGTGGCAGTGGTCGGTGGAGGGTTGTGGCAGTGGTCGGTGGAGGCAGTTGTTAGTGGCGGTGGGTGGCGGTAGTTGGTGGGGGGATGGTGGTGTTGGTAGCGGTGGGTTGTGATTGGTGATGGTGATGAAGGGTGACAAAGGAAATGAAATGAAAAAAAAAAAGAGGATGTGGATGGAATGAATTTGGGTATTTTAGTGGAAATGGAATAGACTATGCAATGGATAATTCTATTACTTTGACCAACCATTTTCATTGTATAGCAATACTCCATTTCATTTCACATCTCATTTCTGCATACCAAACAATACATAAGTATTTTATGATGCTGCCTTACAAAACAAAAAAAAAAAACAAGTATATATGACCACCCTAACAAAAAAAAAATATTATTTTCACAACAATGCAGGTTTTCTTATAAAGCAACCGAGAGGGTTGTAACTACAACAATACAATGCATTTTTAGTGATGTATTAGGATTTCGTTTAACTAAATTTATTCACTTTACGGAAACCTTTTATATAAAGTTTAGCCAAAAAATACCTTATTCCCACATAAGAGCTATTGCATTTAGGAATTTCTCATTTGACACATGAATTTTGGGCTTTTGGCATAAGAATATAAGATATAACATATATCGTCTACACTTGTTATTATTGACTTTCACATATATCTCTATGTGTCATAGAAGTGATGTGTAAAGATGATTTGTTTTAACAAATTTGTATTTTATAAAAGAATTGCAAGTGAGTGGATATCACATAGTGTAACATAGTTTACCACTAATGGTTGTCCAAAGTTGGTTCTTGGGAGCCTTCGTACCTGTTGTGTTTTTCCTACTGAACCATTATACCCTTTACTATGTTTGCAGTGATAACCAGTTAATTTACAAACTAACGAGAACTAACAAACACAATTTTATAAGAAAAAAAATGGTTAAAAGAAAATGAAGATTATTTATGAAGTGGATAATATCACTTGATGAGGATACATCTTATGGGAGACTCCTCTGCACCTAGTAACCTTAACGGTAAGCAATCCACATTATATACCCCTTGATGACTACATGATGATTTAGTTTTCTGTCACGAACCAATTGGGTACAAGTGTATAAGCTAAAAGAAAAACCATGAAAAGATAAAAGGATTGGCGTTTTAAAACGGTAAATGAAATTCACTGCCTCGAAAATAGCACTGTTGTTTCTGTAACCATGATGTTGTAATACACCACAACCTGACAGCCTGTAATAAACAAAGTTAATTTTGACGTGACATCCATTTATATTAAATCCTTTTTAGACATCTCAAATCATGTGTAACTATAGATCTACAGAGTATTTTCTAAAGTCTTTTATTGACTCATAATTGAAGCAACCTATAAATTTGATGATGTTAGTGCACATATATTAACTGTATTAATTCAACGAACCCTCCCCAGTAGTGAAAGTGAGTTTTACCAACTAGTTTTATGTCAGTTTTACTGGGCTCCATCCTTCATAAATCCCACATAGCTTGTGTCAAATTGCTTTTTCCACATTAGGCGCCTGGAATTAGTCATCCGAACAATCAAAAGTCAAAACAAAAGTTCAGAGAAATGGAGCCCGAGAGTGTGAAAGGGATTACCTATAAGTGTTTAATGTTCTGATGAGCACATGCCTTACTCCCATGGGCGAAGTATATATGGGGCCAGGGGTGGCCCTGCCCCCCTGTTTTTTGGCCCATTAGTGGAAATTTGCGATTTACATAGGTAAATTGAGTTCGGGTTGAGTCCGGCCCCGCCGATTTTCCACTACGATCAAAAAAATTGAGTTCGGCCCCCGCCGATTCCGAAACCAAGCTTCGCCACTGCTTACTCCCTTGAGAATGTTCAAAGGACTTCATAACTTCAGCTGAAATAGTTTAACAACTAATCAAGATTAACTCTCATGGATGCTAGAAAACAGAAAGTGTGTATACAGAACTCACACATGCAAGCATAAAGCGCCATTTGTTTCCAAATTATTGAAATATCAAGTAACAGCCAATAAGTGATATGTGCTAGTAAAAAATAACTGGAATCCAACATTTCAAATATTTATTAATAATTCTTCTGCATCACTGAAACCACAGCATAGTTAAATAAAAAAAAAAGGTTTCTTCGAGTTTTGCATAGAATAATTTCCATAACGTATACATGTTCCAATAAGGTGACATGTTGGTGATTCAAGTACTGAAGTCTGCATGCCCATTGGCTAATGTTCCGCTTAGCGTCAAAACACATTCAACATCTCCCCCCAAAAAATTATAGCTAAATCATGGCAGATCTTTACCAATTCTGAATAGGTGAATCATGAACTTGAATAACATAATCATTGTCTCATGTAGCTGAAGTTTTTCATATATTGTTTCGTATTTTTATTATGTGATAAACCTCATCCGACTTGAACCACCGAACCGCCCCGAAAATTTCTATGGTTTGTCCTAAAAAAATGGAGCATCTAAAAACAGTAAACTCACTGGAAAAAATTCCTGAATCCGTCATTTGAGGAGATGACCATGGTTCAATTCTCCTGGCATGAGAAGGCCGTAGGGGTGTTCAAAAAAATCCAAATCCGAATCCGAATCCGAAAAATCCGATAATCCGAATCTGAATTATCCGAAATTTTGGATAATCCGATTTTCGGATATCCGAAAATCGGATTATCCGAAATTTCGGATTCGGATTCGGATCCTGATTTTGAAAAATTTCGGATAATTCGGATTATCCGAATCCGAAAATTAAAAAATAAAAAAAAACATATATAATATTATATAGCCTACATAACACAATACACAATCATAAATCCCTAATCCTCCTAACCCTAAATCCATACTCCTCTAATCCATAGCAGTCGCTCCCTCTTCTCTTCTCTATAACAGCCTCCGTCCACCTCGTCTCCGAGCTCCATAGCCCCCGTCTACCAAACGGTAAGTTTTTTTTACATTTTTTTGTTCTAGTTTCGTTTATCTAACTTCTATTTTTGTTTTTTTAACAGGTTCACATTTTAGACATAAAAGAGAACGTTTTATTTATTTTTTTTATTATTTATTATTTTTATTTTTAAGTTTCGGATTATCCGTTGGATGATCCGAACCCGAATCCGAAATTCGGATTATCCAAAATTCGGATAATCCGAATTTCGGATTCGGATCCCAATATTGACTATCCGAAATTTCGGATTATCCGAAATTCGGATATCTGAAATTCGGATTATCCGAATTTGAACACCCCTAGAGAAGGGTAGCATTAGTTGTTTAAAAAATTATTGTAACATTATTATTTGTGTAATTCTTTATTTATTGCAAATCAATCAGATTTTGATCATTAAGTATACTATTATGTCAAAAGTTTTCTAGAACCTATTACATAAGAAACCATGATAACAACCAGCATTATATTTTTAAGATAAAATTATAACAGCTGTATGGTGACACACCCAGCATTATAGTGGTATAAATTATAATTAGTGGGGTTTCTATTGTAATATATTCAAATCAATCATGTTTAAAGGCATTGCTATTCATTTCACTCATCACTCCAAACTATAATCTTGTCTGTCCATTCTTTCTTAACCATCTTTCAGCTCCCTGTTTTAGTTAACAAAGATTATTAATCACAGAAAACTAAGCTTCAATTAGTTATGGATGCATTCTTGCAGCAGTTTCAAGATCTTAGAATTCAACTTGAAGAGATAACATCAGCCACCGACAACTTCAACGATGAGAACCGTATTGGAGTTGGTGGCTTTGGGAAAGTCTATAAAGGAGAAGTGTCTCACTCTAAGGGCCGAAGCATGGTCGCTATTAAGCGTCTCAATCCGAAGCATGGACAAGGAATACCCGAGTTCTTGAAAGAGATCACAACGCTTTCACGTTACAGCCATGAAAATCTCATTAGTCTTCTGGGATTTTGTTACGAAGATGATGAGATGATCCTGGTATACGAGTACGCATCTCGTGGAAGCCTTGACCGCTATTTACATTCCCCTCATCTTACATGGTCACAACGTATCAAGATATCTCTGGATGCAGCAAAGGGACTCAGCTACCTTCATGATCCAGGGGAGACACATCAAAGGCTTATCCATTGTGATGTAAAAAGTGCTAACATCCTTCTTGATGAGCAATGGAATGCTAAAGTTTCTGACTTTGGATTATCAATATTGGGCCCCGCTAATGAGCAACAATCGGTTATTGTCACAGTCGCAGCAGGTACCCCAGGGTACTGTGATCCGCAGTATGCGATGACGCATACTCTAACAAAAGAGTCAGACGTATACTCTTTAGGTGTGGTCTTATTTGAAGTTTTATGTGGAAAGTTATGTTGTACATATAGCAATGGTCGTGTTCTGCAGAATTTAGTGCGCACATGGACTGAATGCTATGAAGAGAAGAAATTAAATGATATCATCTTCAAAGCTCCGACCATTCAAACCATTGGAGCAGAGTGCTTTAGAAATATTTTCAGACATTGCATATCGGTGTTTGAAGGAATCTCGGGAAGATCGGCCAAAGATGGCTGAGGTTGTGACAGGACTTAAGACTGCACTCGGAAAACAAGAGTCAGTCGAAAATCAAAAGCTAGTCGAACAACTTCTTTTCTACGAAGAGATGACTGCGACTGCAGAAACTCCTTTGGATTACAGATCCGAAGTTGAATTGAGGGAACTTTTGTATAAAGGGGTCCTCCTTAACGGCGGCAAAACGGTAATTAGTTGCTCCTCCTAATGCCACCATTACAACACTTATATAGACCCGTGTCGTTGAACTAACTGTATATGTTCAAATGAAGCAAGCAAATTAGTAATTTGAAAAAGATATTATTTTAACTTTTTGCACACGCGAACTAACTTGAACATGTTTTATGAACAGTGGTTTTCATTAAATAAGAAGGGAGAACATTGTGAGATGATATCTATTGCTGAATGTTTGGGGTCAGAAGCCAAGAGTTATATGTTCTCGTCTGAATATAATTCACGGTGACTTTTCCAGTATCTAGCTTTTGAAAATATTTGAAAAGCCAAGAGTTATATGTTCTCGTCTCCTGGAATCACATACAATGTATCATTATTTGCTGTTACTTATTCCTGCAGATTTGCTATGGGCACCTATAGATTGGATGAGAAGAACGAAATTATAAATTTAAGAACTCAATTCTTGTCACCGGGAATCACATACACGGTGAACCTTGTGTTCAAGTTTGGGTTTAAAATGCAGACAAGATTACAATCGATATCACTCAGATACAAATTACAAGGGGAGAGAGAGAGTTCAATTTCACACCTAGCATATGAGAGAGAAGATGGATGGTGGATATGTGAATTGTATCAGTTTACTTGTGACTACAGAATTGTTCATCTTCAAATTTTGTTGAGAGTTTCGGTTATTCTGAGTACGTACACGTAGAAGGCATTGAATTTCAGCCCTTGGAGAACGTAAGTTTACAAATAAAAGTTTTATTATAATTCATGTACATCATTAATAATAAATTTAATATCCTTTACTTTTCCTTTAGTATTAAGCCCCGGTAAAATTATTTTCAGTGTAAGAAAACCCATATTAGTGCATAGTCGATTAGATCAAAGTATAATATGGTTATGTTTTCCGACAGTTGGAACATATGGATGAGAAGCAACAAATATCAGAATCAGATTCAGATTCATATGCAAATTGGGAAGAAAAATTGCCAACTGATTTTGAAGACATAATGAAAAGGTCAGAAAATAGTAGACAATGGACAACCAAGGAGGAAGCCTACTCAATCATTCGCAATGGCTTCTTAATCATTGATGACAAGACGAGCAGGCACATTGTAAGTCGTTTATTGTTTTCTCACACGTGTAGTTGTTGTGGAGCCTATGAACATGGTTCTGCCGTTTCAAACGGCAGGGCTACTGAACAAGTACTTACACATTTATATGACTTTTTTTGATAGTGGTTTTCTGTTGACAAAAATGGAAAGAAATGTCATATGCTACCAGCAAAAGCGGCTCTTGAATATATCTTTGACGACAACATGCTATCTATACCCGAATCAAGGTCCTTTTATATTTTTACATTAGTTTTCTTGTAGAAATTACTATCTTTTGCAAGTTTGTGCAAGTTAAGAAATTTAAAAAATCCTTCACACATAAGATGATTATCTAAGATTTTTCAGATTTGGAGCAGCCGTTCAGTGTCGTTCTCACCTAATAAATATCAAGACCGAACTCCAGTCCCAACTAGTATCATTTGAAACAGCATATGCATGTTACCTTGTCTAGAAAATACCAGAAGATCAATTTGGATTTAAGGCTCCTGTTCAAGTACGGGATTTTAGACAATGCTATTGGTATATCTATTTAGTAAGTCCTCAAACCCCAGCTATTAAACCAAAGGATGAACAAAACACCCACAACCCACGCAATAGGCTGGAATCTAAATGTCTTCCACGACAAAGGAATGATGGTTGGATGGAAGTACAAATATGGGAATGGGGAACTGCTACTAACACTTACATGAATCTTCAATTGATTCCCTGTGACTGGAAGAAGGGGCTTGAGGGGCTTATTATCGAAGGCTTTGAGTATAGACCCATATAGATTTTATTTTCTTTTTATGTATAATGGACACCAATTGTACTGTGTATTAATTTGAAATTAAGTTGAACAATAACTTGCCTTTTAGGTAGCTTTTAAATTCATTAGTCTTGAAATGATTATTATCGTAGTTGGCTGGTGTATCGGTTTGATTGATGCTTATTTTACCAGGCTTCACAGGTTCGAGTCTCGTTGGCTTTTCCTTTTTCTCTTTTTTTACATCTTTAACGCGTGGCAATTCTTGGGGTGTTTTAATCTGCCGCGTGTATTCTCTGTATCTGACCCTCCTCTCTCTCCATAACCCCAAATTGTTCTCTTTCTATCCCTCCCCTCTCTCTCACATAACCACTCCTCTCCATAATTATATCAGGTTTATTGTTTTGGTACTCATTGGATACTTAAAGGAAGGTCGATTATTAGAGATCAAACAAGGAGATTTAGGCGACTAACTCGTTGTTATTTTGCTTCACTTTGCAAATCTAGAAACCCCTGAATTTTCAAGAAAAACGTCGGACACAACACGATAGTTCCAAATTCGCTCTTCAATCACGCTATACTCTTCACGATCGCTTCGTTTTGAGTATCAAAAAGGTAATCTTTTGAGCAATTTCTTGATATTAGGTTGATTGATTCATTCATTTATTATGAATATATTTACAAGTTGAGATTTTGTTCTTCCTATTTTATTTATTTTTATTATAATTTATCTTACTTCACACATATTAGACACAAAGACAAAATCCGGTGTAGTTCCGGCGAGGTTCATTGACCTTAATGTTCCGCATCAGTATAAATCGACAACCACAAAGGTTAGACTTTACTGTTCCCAACTCATTTTGTTGTTTCCAGTTTACTGATTTTTATTCAATAGTTATTTCCTGTTATGGTATTACGAATTCACGCTGCTCGGCGGTTGGTGACAGTTCGCGGTGCTTCCGGTGATGAACAGGATGAGGCTCATCCACATACTCTAAATACGTAAGATTGGTAACCTTGAATAGCTATATTTTGTTGTTATTTAAAGGGAAAATGGATTTAATTACTCCAAACTATCGCCTATTGGCGGATAATACTCCCAACTATCACTTTGGCCAATAACAATCCTAACTTCAAACTTATTTTCTTCCATCACCCCAAAACTAACTGAGGTCTAACCTAGTTAGTCTTCGCGGCCAAAATGTAAAAACCTAAACTTAAGGGAAAGTTTACGTGGCAAAAATATAAAAACCCAAACTTAAAGGACTTTTTTGAAAATTTTATATTATTATTATAAATCCCAACCCCTCCCCTTCTTCTTCTTCTTCTACAGATAGAAGCACCACCCATCTCCACAACCTTCACCAGCCACCACCACCACCACCCTTCGCCGTCCACCACCACCCTTCACCGCCTCCACCACCATCCCTAACCACCGCCTCCACCACCATCCCTAATCACCGCCTCCCCCTCTTTCTCTCATTGTCTGTTTCTCTCTCTAAACCACCACCACCATCACCGGCCACCAACCTTCACCGGCGACGACCCCATTATCACTAAACGTAAGCCGTCCTCGGCCGCCACAACAGTTGATGTATTTCCGACAATATCCTCGTCCTAATCGTAGTCTTCCGTACAGTTGACACAAGAAAAGTCGTTACCTGAAAGGATGGATTTGGTTAGGGTTAGGGGTTTTGTTAGATTCTTATGTGTTTTAGGGTCGATTTGGGGTGAGATAAAAAGCCCCTTACCATCGACCATAATCAGTGGTAGTGGAGATGGTGGTGGTGTTGAAGATGATGATGATGACAATACGTTGATGATGACGAATCGTGAAGGTGGAGGCTGCAGTGGGTGGGGGTTGTGTGGTTTGATGGTGATGGTGGTGGTGATGGTGTTTGAAGGTGATTTGGTGTTTGAAGGTGATGGTGGTGGTGTTTTAAGAGAGAGAGAGGAGGAGGAGGAAGAAGGGGGTGGGGGAGGGGGTCTGTTACCAGTAGAGGGGGTAGGGGGTGGGGGGGTGGATTTATAAAATTTTAAAAAGTAATAATAATAATAATAATAATAATAATAATAATAATAATAATAATAATAATAATAATAATAATAAAAAATTTCAAAAGTGTCCCTTAAGTTTAGATTTTTACATTTTGACCACAAAACACTAACTGGGTTAGACCTCAGTTAGTTTGGGAGTGATAAAAGAAAACAAGTTGAAAGTTTGGAGTGCTAATGGCCAAAGTGATAGTTGGGAGTATTATCCGCCAACAGGCGATAGTTGGGAGTATTTAAATCCATTTTCCCTTATTTAAACCCGAATTCATATTTTGGTGTTATGATTTGTGTCATTGTGGAAATGTTATTGTTATATGTTTTGTGCAAGAAACTAAAATATCTCAAAAAGGTATAATTATTGAATTTTTTATCTTATGTGCAGATGGTGGCTTTAGATGATGGAATTGTAGAGTTATCGAACTTCTTTATTGAAAATCATACACATTTTTAAGGTGAAGGAAATATGTTGAATCCTCTAGATAATCATCTGCATACTTGTTACAGTAAGTTGGAATGCTAAATTATTTTCAATTGAACCTGGCTCTTGGTGTTTTGTAGATACAATGGGTCATGTTTTTTTTTAATCTTTTTAAGGGCAGTTATGTGGTGGTTGGCTTTTGGGTTATGTTAGTGTTTTCCTTATGTTTGTTTTGGTTGTATCATGTATGCTTGCTAAGCTTCTGCCTAAGCTTAAGTTTTTTTTTTTTTTTGCATAAAGTTGGGTGTGGTGGTGACAATAGATGTTGGCGATTTTGCTAGGTCGTGCTTCCGGAACGGGATGGTAGTGGCTGTTTATGGCGGTTCGGTTATAGCGTAGGGTTCTGGCTACTAAAAACCATGCCTGGCGAAATCGACCACAAAGGTGACTCTCTTAACACTAGAATTTTTTTTCGACTTCATGTTACGATCCGTCTGTATTCGGTGTTTAGTGATGTTTGGATTGATGGTGTTTTTTTATAATAAGCTTAAAATTCTAGAAACACAATTTGGGAGCTGCTTCTAGGTCCCTTTAAATCACCTTCTCCAAAAAAAAAAAAAAAACAACCAATACTTCACCATGGCAATGCTATGTGGTGTGTGTAAGAACTGGAAAAAATAATATGCCTAAAACACTAAATCCATTGGCATTTGAAAGCGTTGGGTTTGACCTTTTGTTTTTCTATTTTTTATGCCTAAAACACTTATTGTAGGGATACAAGTAACGTGTTCGCTGAAATGTTTGCAGCTATTTTTGGCTATTCTTTTTACATTGATGGTTAATCGAGATAAAGCAGTATAAAAATGAAAACTATTACGACTACAGCATCAACAACAAGACATGTGATTAGGTGCTTGAATGGTTCCGACATCCGGCTGCTCACGGGTTGGTGTTTCTTCTAGATTTAACACAGGTTCGTTTGTTACTAATCTCTTGGTTTTTGGATCTAACCCGTGGGGGAGTTTCAGGGTTGCCGACGATATCGAGTTGCTTTCATCTTTCTTGAACCGGGTTTTTTTTTTCTTTCGATCATGAATGTCGTCAAACCCGTTTTATTGTCCTAATGCTTGGGTTATCGACAGGTTGTGTTTTGATTATGTGGAGTTGGTGCTCACATCGGCATATCCAGATTTCGGTTTGCATCCCATAATGTCGCACCAGGTAGATATTCTTTAGCCTATTCAATTTAGACTAACTCTTTGAGGCGAAAACTAGTAAAAATCCCCGCCGCTTTGCGGAGGTAGCGTTGCCTCCGCCATCACACAAACGCAGGCGACATAACCTGCTCCATCAACAAAGATAACGCACAGGAATCTATCTCTACATCTACCACCTCCTCTCTATCAACCGAAAGCCGTGACAAAGGAGCTGAAACCAACCGTTAATAACAACGGGTACCGGGTGAACGGGACGACAAACATCCGTAAAGCAGCTGACAAGAGCACGAACAGAGCCAATCAGAGTGCTGGTTATTTAAAAGTTTCTTATAATGGCAGTTTCGTAAATACATGTAAATTGAAGGTTCATTATTACTTAGTTTTTGCAATGGCATTTCTGTAAATTGCAGGTTGTTTACAAAATATTAATTAGAAGGTTCTTGCAATGGTATTTCTGTAAATACAATGCAACTTGCAGGTCATGTAATCTATAAAGTATCACCAACTTGCAGCTTGCTTAAAAAAATCGATGGGTGGTCATGTGCCTATTTAATAGAATATGGAAACCCGCCCAGAAAAGCTCTACACAAACCGCCCAGAAAGATCTAGTCAAACCGCCTAGAAAAGCTCTAGACCAATAGAACGCCGTACTGTAGCCAACGATGTAGCGCGGCGGGCGTAGAAACATAACCGGCGCCAATTCGTGAAAACCCTGTAGATTTTTCCGACGAACAGCGAAGTTACACCAGCGGTATTGCGAGGGACTGCTAATCGGATAACATAACGTTGAGAGTCGTATTGTTCCGTCGGTACGCCGGTGTGCGTTGCAGCAAGCAAAACGTGTAAATCGGCAGAAAACGATTGATAAAAGAAAACATCTACGATCCTGGCCAGCAGCCGACGGCGTCGCTGTCATCGCGATTGCAAGGAACCACCGCTTGAAAAAGAGGATTTACTAAGAAAAGTACTACGATGCCATTTTCGTAATTACCTCGGAACTAAAGGCTTTTTATTTTTGTTTTAATAATAAAACTATGCGATGACATTTTTGTAATTACATCGAAATGAAAGTTTTTAATTATGTGATGGCAGGTTCGTTATTACAACCAACTTCAAGGTTCTTTACTAAAAATCAAAAGTGAATGTTTTGTTTTATTTGATAGCAGTTTCATAATTAAAAGGAACCTCAAGGCTATTTACTAAAAATCGATGGGAAATGTTATATATAATAATAATGTGTTTTTATTAAACTTTACTTGTTTTATTAAAATGAAAAATGAATAAAAAAAACATTTAGGCAAAGTGATTTGGTGATTCTATGATACTTTGCCTTCATTCTGACATGACCCAATAAGAATGAACGGGGCTAGAGAAGTACCCTAGAGTGCCTCTTCCCACCTAAGAGTCCCCTGCCTTTCGACTTCTGACAGTCCACTGATAATTTGAAAAACTTTTTTGTTATAATTTGTTACAAAAGTTTAATTAAAATGACTTAAGTTTTTCATTAGTTTTAGTTTTACGCGGGGGCTTAACTGTTAAAATGAAGTGGGGAAAAGGTATGTGCAAAATGTCCTAGTAATTTGTTTGGTATGTGATAATGGAATGGACGAGGTAATTGATTGGATCATGTTAGTGCACTTTGTGTATGTGTGACACCCGCCGATTTATCAAGTCAAAATGCATACACTCTCTAGTCAACATTTAATTTTTATACACGTATTATATATCATTTTATATGCAATATGCATAAGTCTCCCGAGAAAGTCTAGCAAGGCCCGAACAGAGTACAATTTCACCCATATCAACGACCATTGGTGACGCGAGTTTAAACAATCATAGCAATTTTTTTTTAAAAAAAAAACGTTGTACGTATGTTTATTTATTTAAATGCATACGAGTAAATGTATATAGATACGCGAATGGTATATATGTATATGTAAGAGTGCATACATTTGTAAAACATAATCATAACAATATTGGGAACAATCTCATTTCTTGGAATATTAAACACATGTCTTATTCCTTCATTAGTGAACTAACAAGACCATGTATATTATACCTATCCAAAAATGGTTAAACAATTCATCAACACATGGAACAATAAAGCTTCATGGCCCAAAATAACCACCACTCGCTACCTTCCTCTCCCCTTCCTTTTCTTTTCTTTTTTCGGCTCAAACACCAAAGCCACCAACAAGTTTCACTTGTCCCCTATACACACTACACCAAGAAACATTTAATGAACCATCACATCCACCACATACCTTCACTTGAACCATGTGATTAGTCAAACCATAATCACATCAACCTTTCTAGAATTGATGTGATCAACTCCTAACATGGAAAGATCCCTTCCACCCACAAACCCATGCTAGATATTTTACCCAAACCAACACAATCTTGCCTTCTTAGAAGCCCCAAACCATCGCCCCCCAGACCCCATGACACCATCACTTTGCTTTCTAATCTAACTTGAAAGACCACTTGAATTATCATTCATGATGAGTGTTATCAATCCAATCAAGTCCAAACCTTTCGTCCTATCGGGTAGTTCTTTTGGGCGGCATGTTCTTCTAATATATCAAATTAAAAGAGTAAGACGCATATCACCGTATAATATTGTCAACGTATGCACAAACCAAAACAACTATAGCAACCACAAACAAGAATCAACAACAACAATAAAACTAACAAATCATAAGAAAATCCTAACATCCATACATTTATTCATAGTATTCACATACTCATCATAGTTTTGTCTGGACACAAATAAATTAGGCATTACGCCTTAGTTTTCAAACACCACAAATAAAGTACAATCATGATAATCCTATGGGGTGGGAGTGAGATTGCGGTAGCCAAGACGCCAATGGAAGCTCTTAACCTCTGCTCCATATCCTTCGATCGCAGCTCGAGCACTGCAACCCTGCTATCTGCATCCTCAAGCTGCTGCTTCGCCTCATGCATACGAGCTGTCAAGTCCGCAATAGTGCACAGCACGGGATCCCTAGCCCTTCCCCAGATAAAGGTTGACCTCCAACTCCTGAGTCCTCTCACGAAAGGCTCGCAGTTGGGTGTCATGACGTCCGACCATGTCGCTCGCTCACAGTATAAAGGGTATGAAGGACCAATAACTGCCTGCGTCTAGTGGGTAGAGGGGTGTCAGGTGATGGATGAGACGGTCCACCAATCTCAAAGGTAGAAGGAACCTCATCATTTGACTCCTCATAGCTGAATGCGAGGAATTCATCAACAGTAGGCAGATAGATCCTCTTGCGTGCCCAGGATCTCCTCAGCAACTTCTTCCTGGATGTCTGGATCTGCTGGTGTCGATGCCGGTGCTGGTGGAGCAACTGGAGCGGGTGGAGGGTGAGCTTGTTTCCGAGGGGTATACATCATACGTACCCCACGGGAACCGGGCGATATGGACGGAATGAGGGCACACGTGGCTCAGCTGGTGGTACTGCCACGTGTGGGGCCTCCGGCATGTTGTCGTCGTTAGAGACCGGATGATCCTCCTGTGCATCCTCCTTTGGGTCAGAGACTAGGTAATTGGGCTCCTCATCGTGAGAGCTTTCGGGTACAACTCGGATGTCCTCCTCGGCATTGGATGACGAGGTCAACGTGCAGCGCCATGATCCTGTAAATGAATAGCACACGCGGGTGTAAGTAATCATATAACTTAATACTAGACTTATCTAAATGTATGATGTATCTGGCATGGAAGTTGTGGAGGGCATCGGGATATATGATATTTTCCATCTCGTGAAAACGTTTCAAAAATCGTTTTTATTTAAGTTATAGATTGACTTGAAACAGAATCTTAGTTTGCTATAACCTTGTGCTCTAATAGCAATTCGTCACACCCCCGCCTAGGCGGAAACACGGGATGTAACTTCGAAAGGTTTTCAAGCACACAAGTTATGCAAGCATCAAATTCATTAATGAAAAGATATCATAAAGACACCATTGTTTATCAAAATAACACAAAACTTTGTCTTAAAAACCCCACTTAAATGACATTGTTCAAATCATTGGACAAAAAGTAAGTTCAAAATATCCCCCATGATGTCGGCTCACCACTCCAAGTTCCATGATCTGCTTTTAGTTTCCTAAAAATCATGCAAATAAAATATGTCTACAGTAAGTTGGTGAGGTCACGGGTTTTGGAATATATTTAAACCATGGGTGACTGGATCATTGACTAGCTAAGACAATAATCATTATGTGACTGACATGAGCCCGTAACCAAACCATAACGAATGTTGTGCCTCACTCATTGTACACTAACGACAATGATAAAATGAGGAATACAAGCACTCTTTTGATATCTATAACCCGGTTAGAGCAACTAACTAAGAGCGGGGGTATCAATCCAATAGTTTTATCTCGGTGTTTCATTGCTAAATCCATAGTCAATGGTTACAATAAAATGTATGACACGAGGGCTTATGAGTACTCTGAACCTTTTGTCTCATGTTCACATAATATTCAAAAATGTAATTGAACTTGTATGCATGTTTTTCCCCTAAAAAGCATGAAACAGTAAAATGGTGCCGTGAGAACTCCCCTGATGTCTAAATGCTAAAGACTGACTGAATTTGGTGTGGAAATGTCTGAACAAAAGTGCCCTAGATTGAACAAGGGCAACTTAAGTCTATGTGTTGTATTATTTACAATGCAATTGTTTGCCCGACTTGTACGTTTATGGACTGTGTGATTTGTATGGCTGTCCGTATATGTCACACACTGTATATGTTGGAAAAGCTAATTTTTTGTCGTTATTTGTGACTATGACTAATCATTTTTGACAAAACCGGTATCTTAGTTTTCTATATGTTACCATATGACATGTATGTTAATTATTTGTACCAAATATGGCACATTAACATATGTTTTAGGCCTTTCTTGTGTAAAAATGTCATTTACTCATGTTTTACTTTAGTTGACACATAGACCTTAGTTAATGTTTTTCCAAAAGTCTTGTGTTAAAGCTTATTTAACGTATGTTTCTCGGGCTTTAGCATATGTTCCCAAAATCGCCATTCCATATAAATTATAAGTTAAGTTCCAAAAAATTGTGGCCTCTATTCAACCCTATACACACACGCATACACTCGTGTGTATATGTGTGTTTATACGTGTATATATATATATACCATATATTGGTATATATATACAAATGCAAATGTATTCTTTATGTAAGTGTTATAACTTTTATGTGTCATGATCGATCATTTTCAACTTCTTATAATCGTGTATGTGTGTGCGAGTGATGGTAGGTGCCGGGTAAGCTTGACATAGGCCGAAACATAGATTAAAAGGAAACATAAGATAGTTTGGTAACGTACCACAACAATGAGCCTTAGAACAATGATGGGATCGATTACTAGCCGGTTCCTTCCACTCTACAATCCTCCAAGCTCTTGGGAAAGGCTCGTGTAGGATGTGGTGATGGTGTACGGCCAATATATGGTTCGGGTGTGTGGGATTTAGGTTCGACCGATGGTAACACAAAAGGGAAATGAGAGTTATGATGTGTCGTGTTGATAACTTATGTGGGTATGCCCTCCTCTTGAGCCGGTTATATGCATAAAAAAGAGGTAAAGATGGGTGTTGGATTGGCTATTAGATGAGGTAAGTCAACAGATGGTTTCCTAGTGCTCCATGAAGTAGTTTCTCCATTCTTATCTAAGTGTTTGAATTGAACTTTGGATTGTTTATGTAGGGTGGCTCCTAGCCGACTTTGGGAAGGAGCATGGACAAACTAGGAAGGTCAAAATGCATGGGAAATCTTTGTGGGAAAGTTACGCTCCATGTTAGTGTTACATCTAGATGTGATTGTATAATTGATAAGATTGTTGAGTAAATTGTGTGGGTGTGTGTGTATTTATGCGATTGTATGTATGTAGATGTAGATGTAGGTGAATTGTTCATCAAAATCCAAGCGTGTGTTTTGTGTGTGTGTGTGTGTGTGATTTGTGTGTGTGTCTTGTGTAAGCTAGGAAGTGTCCAAAATCAACACATGTCTCCTTTTTTTTGGGAATGAATGGCCAAAACTTTGGGAAGGAAAACATGATGGTTTTGGTTAGTTAACTTGTATGGGTTGAGGATATAGTGTGGCTCACCTTCCATTCTAAGTAATGAGCTTTATCTTGGGATCTTGGATTGTGTTTGGTTATGTACGTGTGGCCGTGGATATGTATTTGTGTGTGGGAATGTATTTGTTTAACTCTAATACTCATATAAGTCCATATGGGTTGCATATATTTATATATATATAGATATCCATACACTTGTGTTCTTGGAACTCGATTATCATGTTTGTCCATGTGTGTACATGTATGTATGTATATATATATTCATATATTGATTGGTATGGGTTTAGGTTATGTTGATTGTGATATTTAAACCCTCTCACACATGTATATATGGTCGAAAATTGTGTGACTTAGTGATGAATCCATTAAAAATTTATTGATTGATGACAATATGTTCGTGATGTTATGCTAAATTGTAGATACCATATGTATGGATTATTATTTGAAAACCAATCATGGTGTTAAACTCACATAATGTCATGTGTTAATTTTTGTTTAACTTGTGTTACATATGTCTTTGAGTCCTATTTCATAAATTGTAAGAGTCCACATTTCTGTGTGTCGGATTATTCGGGTTTTGCATGAGTAAAGGGGACATTGTAATGGATTTCCTGAACTATCCTGGGCCTTGCTAGACTCGGGGTGTCACATTTAATGTAATGAAATGTCTAATGCATAACTGGAAATGACAAAAAGATGTAAGTGTGTACGGATCTTGACTCTGAATTTAGAGTGTGTCACATATTTAATCGCCGTTCGGTTTCTATTTAGTACGGTGTTTGGCATACACACATCTTGGCGAAACACTGCTTATACATAGAAGGGTTCTCAGAGCATAAATATTGTATTTTCCAACAATTTTATTTGTTACTCCGTTTAGTTCGGAACGGCGTTTTGGTCACATGTGGATTGGTGTGCTTCAGTCGGGCCGCGGGGAGCAATGGACAAACAAGGGGCACAGGTCATTGATCTTTGTTTGGTTTTGACCTAGTTCACTTATATTAGAGCATCAATAAGATGCTGTGACAAGTTTGCAGATCTGTTAGCTGCATACACCACCTCATAAACAAGAAAAAATTAACTGCCTATCAAGTCCTATGTGAGTTCCACCGTCTTCATTTGCTTATACAGCTTTACATTAGTTTTTGATTAACTAATCGTTTTACATTTCTAACTATTGTAACATACTAACATCATTATTAGTGCTTGTGTAGTGGGGCTCTATGCGGGCGTTTTGGCACCTCATGGCACCCGGCACACCGCCCCCGCCGGCGCTATGGGGGCGATATGGGCGTTTTGGCACCCCATAAAGCCCTATGGAGCCCCCACTACACATGCCCTTATTGATGCATTTTTATGTATCACTAAATACAATATGGTCAAAAGTCTTCTAGAACAACAACCTATTTACGTAAGCAATCATAATAATAACCCCTATACTTTAAAATTTATAACATCGGGTATAGTGACACACCCAGCATTTTATTGTAATATTAAAGTGTGAACAGTGGGGTTAGTGTTGTAATATATTCATATTATCATGTTTAAAAGACTTTGCTAGTTATTCCACTCATCAGACCAAACTATAATCTTGTGTGTCCTTTCTTTCTTAACTGTCTTTCAGCTCCCTGTTTTAGTTAACAAAGATTATTTATCTCAGAAAACTAATCTTTCATTAATTATGGATGCATTCATGCAACAGTTTCAAGTTCTTAGAATTCAACTGGAAGACACAACATCAGCCACCGATAACTTCAATGATGAGAACTGTTTGTACGTTCAAATAAAAATACATCCACAGTTTTCAAATTAAAAGAATAAAAGAAAAACAAATTTTAAGCATCAACAGGACCAATAGATTTTAACCGTCCAATTATTTATTTAGGCAATAATAATGATAGCTGGTAGAGTGACCCACACGGAGTTAACTTTTAGCCAAATAAATTGACTTGATGTTCACCACTACAACCAAAGGCCGTCCCTGAAAATTCAGGTAACCGAGCCGAGCTGTAAAAGTTGTGCCCCGTAGTCTTAGATTTAGGCTTAACGAAATAAATAATGTAAACTATTTTTAAGTTACGATTAAAGTAATATCAAATTGATGGATCAAATTTTATTTCGCACTTATGTTGTAGTCTACGGTAGAGTGAACAAACCCTCTCGGGTGAGATTGGGAGTTCAAATCCCATGAACAGTGAAAATATAAATGGGTTTAAAGTTTATCAATTAAAAAAATTGTTTCATAACAAAAATAAAAGTTAAAAAGGAAGTCAAAACCAACCAGTAAAAAGTAAAAATAATTAAGTGTGAGCCCTCTTCATTTCATGTTCTTCATCTCCTCTAGTCCTACACTCATTATTAAACCTAATTTTTTTTTTTCTAAAACCATTTCATTTTCTTCTTTATTTTTTAACCTCTATCAGCATTTCTTTACTTTTCTGTTTTATATAAACTACTATTCACTTTGATTAATACTTGATTAACAATTTTGGGGCTCAAAAATACAAAAATCCATCGAATTAAGGACATCGCTGCTAAGAAAACTTGGATTGCCCGAGTGTCGATGTGCCCCCAAGAAATTGGGCCCGAGCTAGGAGTCCTCCCCGCACCCCTTAAGGGCCGGCCCTGTTAACAACGTTTTTCACGGTTGTATTCATGACTATTAATCTTGTGTACGTATCTTTCATTCTCAACCATCTTTCACTTGTCTATTTTAAAGACAAATATTGTTTGAAACCCTTCATTTAAATTTTGTAATTATTACTGATCCACGAATATGGAAGCATTCTTGCAGCAGTTTCAAGATCTTAGATTTCAACTGGAAGACATAACATCAGCCACCGATAACTTCAATGATGAGAACTGTATTGGAGTTGGTGGTTTTGGAAAAGTTTATAAAGGAGAATTGTCTCACTCTAAGGGCCGAAGCAACGGTTGCTATTAAGCGTCTCAATCCGAAGTATGGACAAGGAATCCCTGAGTTCTTGAAAGAGATCACAACACTTTCCCGTTACAGGCACGAAAATCTCATCTCTCTTCTGGGATTTTGTTACCAAGATGATGAGATGATCCTGGTATACGATTACGCATCTCGTGGAAGCCTTGACCGCTATTTAAATTCCACTCAGCTCACGTGGTTACAGCGTCTCAAGATATGTTTGGATGCTGCAAAGGGACTCAGCTACCTTCATGATCCGGGGGCGACCCATCAAAGACTTATCCATTGTGATGTTAAAAGCGCCAACATCCTTGTTGATGAGGAATGGAATGGTAAAGTTTCTGATTTCGGGCTATCAACAATGGGCCCAGCTAATGAGCTGCACTCAGTTATTGTCATCTTTGCAGCAGGTACCCCTGGGTACATTGATCCACTATATCGGATGACAAACACTCTAACAAAAGAGTCAGACGTATACTCTTTCGGTGTGGTCTTATTCGAAGTTTTATGTGGAAAGTTATGTTGTACGTATAGCAATGGTCGTGTTCAGCATAATTTAGTGCGCACATGGACTGAAAGTTATGAACAGAAGAAGTTAAATGATATCATCTTCAAAGATCCGACCATTCTTCCATTGGAGCGGAGTGCTTTTGAAATATTTTCAGGCATTGCATATCAATGTTTGAAGGAATCTCGTGAAGATCGGCCAAAGATGGCTGAGGTTGTGACAGAACTTAAGAATGCACTAAAAAATCAAGAGTTACTTGAAAGTGAAGAGTTTATTAAATGGAAGGAACAACTTGTTTACTACGAAGAGATAGTTAAGACTGCGCAAAATCCTTTGATCTATGGATCTGAACTTGAGTTGATGAAACTTTTGTACAAAGGGGTCCTCCTTAACGGTGGCAAAACGGTAATTAGCTGCTGCTCTTAATGCAAGCAAATTAGTAATTTGAAAAAAAATGATCATAACTTTTAATACACGCGAACTAACTTGAACATGTTTTATGAACAGTACTTTTTATTAAATAAGAAAGGAGAACATTGTGAGATGATATCTTTTGCAGAATGTTTGGGTTTAGATGTCAAGAGGAACAACTTCTCGACTAAGTATAACTCAAGGTGACTTTTCCTGTTTCTATATTTGAGAGTATTTGATAAGTATTCAACACACATGTAAAAATTCAACTCTTGCCACCTACAATGTATCACTCTTTGCTGTTGTACACGCAGATTTGCTGTGGGCACCTATGCTTCTTTCTACAGTAATAAGATATTGAAAACACATATAAAAAACTCAGTTCTTGTCACCAAGAATCACATACACGGTGAACCTGGTGTTCAAGTTCCCAGGTATAGTGAGAAGACGTTTTTTTTATATAGGCCTCAATTACAAATTACAAGGGGAGACAGAGAATTCAGTTTCACACATGGCATATGAGATAGAAGATGGATGGTGGATGTGTGAATTGTATCAGTTCACTAGTGACCACAGAACTATTGATCTTAAGATTTTGTTTGACGGCTTCAGTCATGCTTGTGGTCGTTGGACCATAGAAGCAGAAGGCATCGAATTTCAGCCTATGGAGAAAGTAAGATTTCAAATAAAAGTTTTGATTATTTATGACATGTACATTGTTAATTAATCATTCAATATCCTTTAATTTTCTTTTGTGTTATAAATTGTCTTGGAAAATAGGTGATCAGCCACAATAACATTAGTTATCTTCAATGTAAGAAATTCCGTATTAGTTAATATTAGATGAAAGGCTAATTAATTTAGTTATATTCTTACATAGGTGGAACATAAAGGTAAAAATCAACCAATCTCAGATTCAGATTCAGATACAAATTGGGAAGAAAAAATGCCAAGTGATTATGAAGACATAATGAAATTGTCAGAAAATAGTCTACAATGGACAACCAAGGAGGAAGCGTACTCAATTATTCGCAAAGGCTTCTTTATCAGTGTCGTCGAGAAGAAGAGAGGCATTGTAAGTCTGTTGGTTTTTATTGTTTATCGTATGTAGTTGTTGTGGAGCCTATGAACATGGTTCCACCAAAGGGGAGCATTATATATTGAATTGCTAAACATATTTGTTTTATTAATTTACTGTTTGATATACAGTGGTTTTATCTGGACAAAAATGGGAAGAAATGCTATATGTTATCAATGGCTTCCAAGTGGCATCCGAGCAGATCTGGCAAGAAGACTTTTTTTCCCGAATCAAGGTTCTTCTATATCTTCCCATCAGTTTTCATGTAGAAATTACTATCTTTGCATTTTTTTACATGTAAGATAGTTTTCTCAGATTTGGAGAAGCCGTTGCGTGGGATTCTGCTTCTTTTGCGATCGAGATTAAAGTCCAGTCGCGATTAGTATCTTCTGAAAACATATGCAATTTACCTTGTCTACAAATTACCAAAAGACAATCTAGATTTGAGGCTCCTGTTTTAGTGGCTGATGAACGTGATTTAGAAGTTTGGTTTCTTTGTTTATCAAGTCCTCAAACTCCAGTTATTAGACCGAAGGCTAATCAAAACACACACAACCCACTCAACAGACCGAAAATGAAAGGTTTTCCACAAGAGAGGAATGATGGTTGGATGGAAGTACAAATTTGGGAATGGCAAACTCCTACTACCACCTACAAGGAACTTATGTTGACCCACCTTAACGAGAAGTTTGGTGAGCTTATTATTGAAGGCATTGAGTTTAGACCTATGTAGATTTTCCTTTTATATGTATAGTGTACAAGAATTGATTGCAACACACAATATTTGTATTCATTTTCCTATTGAGTGAAAGTACATTTTGAATCCTAATTCCTTGATACAAGTCTTTCATTAATCATACAAAAATAATAATATTATCCTATATATTAATATAGGAACGTTGATGAACAGTGCAAAAGGTTGGTTTGGTAATTTCCTTCTTAGCAGCGGACACGCGTCTCTTTCACAGCTCCAGCAGTTTTCATTCTTCTCTTAGTAGACGACAGGTGTATCTTTCACCGCTTCAACATTTTTCTTTCTTTCCACCTGGCTCCAACACTTTTCTTTCTTCACACCGACGACAATACTTTTCTTTCTTTTACAACTCCTTTTTCTATCTCGCCTGGCTCTCCTTAAAACGTCTCTTCTCCTCCGTTGCCCGTTCTCCACCCACGACAACATCGCCAATCGGAGGTATTTCGCAGCCTTCCGCCACCTGTAACACATTCACCTCCGCGTACGCCGTCGGTGGAGGTTTCGTTTGGTGGCGATGGTCGTCTGCTGCTCGAGAGAGACGTGTGTCTTCGCCCAACACCACGTCCACCCCTGCATGCGCTGTGGGTGGAGATGTTTATCTGTTACACTACTTCCGTCACCGTCTCTGTTGCATCAGCCTATACATCCGCCAGATCCAGTTTTCATTTGCTTTGTTTTCCGGTGTTCCTTGCCGAATACCTCACCGCACAAGTAAGTTTCAGTTACGTTGTCAGAATTTTGTTGTATACGGGAAATTTCTGGGTTTCTTTAGTTTGGGGTTTTTACCTTTCTGATGGTGAAAAATATTGTCCGTGCATCTGTTAAGTCGATTATGTTTTTTATGGTACACTTAGTGCTATAATTGCTTTAGGTCCAATGTAGTAATGATAAATACTTGTAAGTTGGTTGAATCAATGATTGCAAAAAAAGTCCTTTGATTAGGTAAAAAAAAAAATTTTATCAGATTAGTTTTTTTTTTGTTTTCATTTTTTTTTTTGGTATGTAGGTGACGTGTGCGCTAGTACGCATATTTTACAATGGATTTTAACACACGTTTCTGCTTTAATATTTATAAAAATGGTTTCGGACCTTCATATTAAAACACACACATAGGGCAGTGTACCCTGTCATATATGTAGTAAGTGCAGATAAGAACCAAGTATCGATCCATGGACGCGCGGGAGCAATGGTAACTAAAACTCTATTCCCGATTTACCAATAGGAAAAGATAAGTTTGAGTTTTGTTTAAAAACTAAATTAATTCTAAAACATGTAAATAACAAATATAAGACTCCAAATAGAATAGAAAATGTAACTATAAAACACAATCCTAGCATGTTAACTACATATCATATAAAAACACAGGCGTGTGATCAACATTCCCCTTTCCGACAGTTAGTGTCCCTCTCGGGCATCCTAACATGACAACTATACAGAAAGCTAACACGAATACACACGTTAACCACTTCAAGTTGTTCATTAGCGAGCAGCTGATATAATCTCATGTGGATCTTTAAAGATAGGTTAGTATCACCTTTCGGGAGTCCTCAACCGCATAGTTCGGGAAAGCAATATCGAAGCACAATACGACCACCTAGACTAGCATAAAGTAGAGCATTTCACAACCTATTCCATTTTACCAACTTTGAACACAAATCTACTAAGATCGCCATTTTCACCAAAACAACTAACAAAGTCATTAACAGTGTCAAAGATTGGTAACAACACCATTAAGCTTTTAAAACTCTTTTACGTGCCGGTAAACATTCATAATCGTTATTTAAGCGACTTTAACCAAACCAATACCCGGTTACAGTTTCATGGTGTAAACTTTATTAACAAGTTAACTAGTCTACTATCGGACGATTAAACGGAACGGTTTCTTCAACAAGTAATCCGCCTAACGCATCCGACAATCATCAAAGTCACTTAAACATAATCACAAATCCAACAACAATGAAACAAGGTTGCAATATGATCATCAAGATCCAAACATGAAAAACGCCAAATTCATACAAAACGTGATTTCATACAAACGATTGTTTTAACTACTAACTATACTAATGTTCTTGCCCGTAGGCGTACGATTAACTAAAATAACATCACAATTAGCATACAAAATCAGATTTGGATCTTAAAAGCTTAAAGGATCAAACCATAAGAATGCTAAAGAGATGGATTGGATGATGAAGGATGGATTGGATGGATTCCCGAGCTTGTTCCCAGGCTTTCCAGCAGCTTGATTCGTCCGAAAATCGCCCAAATTCGCCTCTCCAAGACCCAATTATCGATCAGTGGCTGAAATGGGGCATTTATAAACAGGACAGACAATCCGAGCGCCGCGCGGATGATCCGACCGGCCGGTCGCTTTACTCGGTCAGAAAAGCTTCTCGAATGTGCGTAGGCCTTCTAGAAGGTCCCCAGAAATATCAGGTTGCTGTGCGCGGCCGGTTCGGCATTTGACAAAACGTTCCCTTTTTCGCGCAGAAACCTTCGTTTTTGATCCCGGTTTGCTTCCTGGATACCGTTTAAGACCTGTAATCATAAAATATGCCCAAATAAGTACCAATTCATCGTGTATACGGCCAAAAACGTATATAAAGGGAGTTAAACTGGGGCTTTTATATGTATAAATTAACGTACATCAAACATCCCCACACTTGAACTTTGCTTGTCCTCAAGCAAATAACAAAACAGAATAAACGAAAAACTCGCCAAGTGGCAACAAAGACAAAATATAACTGTACAGACGATAATAATCAAGCCCATAGAAGATATAAACAGGTGATAAGATAACTGAAAAGCAACGACTCACTTCCGATCCACAAAGCACGCTAACCCGTACACGACTCACAATGTTCACACACACTCGGTTTTATTTATGATACATACGTGTAATGTGTATGTGTAAATCGCTCAATTGCCATGACAATGAATCGTGCAATATCATAAGCTTGTCAAAAGATCTAGTCTTCACCAACTAACGTGTGAAAGAGCACAAATCAAGAGGTCTTATGAGGGTTGTAATGTCAGGCAAGGGTAAAGTGTGGAAGGGATATTATACAGTGACGAAACGGCTAAAACTCGGCGGTTAAGTCTAACTAAACTGAAATAAATACTACTATACAAAACACACGCAAATATAACCGAATTTTATTTAAATCGAGCTAAACATATAACTTCTAACTTTATTGCCCGAAAACTGCTCGAACACTGCTAATTCACCCTATTTTTAGGGTGTTCTATTTTTCTGGAATTTTTTTTTTTTTTTTTCTTTTTTTTTCTTCTTTTTTTTAACATATATATCTATGATATAAACTGATATTAAAACACGAATATAATCAACATACGGGCTCAAATACACAAACCCGAACACGAACTATTTACAACGCAAAAAA
>JAUTDX010006382.1:0-30530 GCA_030844895.1 Ambrosia x helenae
AGATTTCTAATGAAGTAGAGCAATGTTTGACTGTTTAAGTCAAAGCTGTTAAATTCTTATCGAGTAGTGTTTTATCTCTTCATTTGTATAGTTTTATGTATATTATAACCCTGGAATGTAACACATGTTAGATGGGTTTGTCATTTTAGTTGTAGATGCCTCCGGTGTACACATTTTGTTGATATTGGTCATTACAAACTCATATGTGTAGTTTCTATTGATGATATTGGTTAAAATGATTTGCCATTAAATTGCTTAACCGATTTAGCCATTACAAACTGATATGTGTAGTTGCTTAACTAATAGGTCAAACGATTTGCCATTAAATTGCTTAACTGTTTTGACCATTACTAATTTGTGTAGTTGGTTAATTGATATGGGTCAAACTGATTTGCCATTAAATTGCTTAACTGAGGTGCCCATTACAAACTGATAAAAGTTGTTGACTTTTTAATGTAAAAATGCATAAGTCAATTTGACAAATTAAAATGGTTGGCCGATGACCATTTATCTTTAAAGTAATTACATCCAGCCCTTATCTTTCAAATATTTAACTTGGAAGTCAACCACATTATTGGAATTCATTAGTCCTTTAATGATTTGGTTGCCTCGATTACTCAATGGGTTCATATCTGATATACAAATATATATTTGTTCATAACATATTTTTCAAGTAACAAATAAAAATTTTTATACTTTTCGTTGTCATCTAACATATTAAGTACTACTATTCGAACATATGGTGATATATGTTGTAACCTGGCATGTAATGACATTTATATGGTTTTTCATTTTACTTGTGGATCTTTCGGGTGTACACCCAGGACTCTAACCTAGTATAAATTAAAAATGATTATGTGTGACAAAAACGGGGTAAACATGAACCTAACAAAAGGTAGGAAAGTGATGGGACTTGGGAGAAGTAACCTACAATCATCAAAGTTTAATTGGGATGTTTGTCTTGTAGTCAAATACACTATCTCTTGTGATATATGTTCGTTCATACCTTCATAGACACAAACCTAACCTAACATAGTCAAATACACTTTTCGTTATTTTTTTCTGGTAAAAAATCATTTTTTTAAGAAATTGTTTCGGAATTTTCTTTATATATTCTTTGTATTATATTATTTTAATATTTGATTTTATATTATGAAAAATATAAAAATATATAATATGAAAAATTTAGTGCATTAACATGTACTAAAGTCTAGAGGACTTAAGTCCTTTATCTATGGACGTTTTCATTATGATTTTTGGGTATTCTTACCTTATCATCTGTTATTTGAAAAATAAAAGTAACAACCTAAAAGTTTATGTAATTGTTGTAGGGATCAAATATACAATGAAAAAAAACCGAAAGTCGTAGGATTGAGTATCAAACGGACTCCGGTTGAACTCATTCAAGCAGCATTAAAACCGTCTCATCGAACCATACGATTTTAGTTTTTAGGCTTATAACTTTTTTGGATTTTTAGCTTGTAGTTTTTAGAAAGTAACAACCTAATAGCCCCAACCCTAATACCTCCCAATCGCTTCAGAAAGACAACATTATTTCACACAATCAACCTTGTTTTATGTTTCTACCCTTTCTTACCCGATACAAAATCCCCTTATTGCTTTCAAAATTTTTGAAGACCATGATAGGATCCTTGAACAATAAAAGATAATAAGTTGGAAGCGCAATATAACCGATTGACAAGCGTTATAAGACCTACAAAGGACATGTTGACCCTTCCATCCTAGCAACTGCAAGTTAAATTTATCTATGATGGGCTTCCATAGTCTAATCCTCTTCAAATTCTCCCCAATAGTAACTCCAAGATACATAAATGACCATTTTCGTTCCTTACATTTCAACACCCCTATCAAACTACCCTAACTTCGTACCATCAAATCCATCCTCCTAAACAAAGCTTTTGGCCTTATTTACTTTTAACCCCCAAAACTTAAAGGAAACACCTCAACATTCTATTGATATTTTTAACATCTTCGTCACACATTCCCTTTGGAATAATGTAATCAGTGCAACACAAGTATATAATATAGTATTTGTGATAAACTAGTAAAATACCCGTGCGCGCGTTGCGGCGCATAAAACCAAAAAGAAATTTCTCTTTTTCGAAACTTTATAAACTAAAATGAAAACCTTTATTTAAACCCTTCCTACGTTTTTAACAGGCGTCAAACAAATAAAAAATAATAAAAACAAAGTCTATTTATTTGAAGAGATTATATATCATGTTGGATGTCAAATTTATTTATACAAAATTATGCTAACATTTGATTTTAAATATGATACTGCAGAATCGTAAATATAATGTATACATTTTAATACTACAATATCCTTTTTTTACCTAATGGGATTTGAAATGCACAGAACAATAGAAAAAGTCCTTGAGTTACCACAACTCTTACAAAAAAAAGCAACTCGAAAATCAGATTCTCCATCCTAATACATTATCTTTCTCTATCTATCTCTCTCTAAAATCAAAAGATAAGTCACACTCTGTCACCACCGACCCATTCACTGTTCCTTAACTTCTTCCTTCCTTCCTTAAACTTTACAACCTTAAAACACATGCCATGCTTGAAAACTTTAATCCTCTTCCTTAAAAGTTTCTTGTATTTTGTTTTGATCAGTAGTTTAAAGTGTTTTTTTTACATCCATTAGAATATTTTCCTCATTTATTTATAAAATTAAAGGACCTATATCTTCTCCCTCTCTACATATCTATAACCGTCACCACGTAACAACCACCGCCGCCACCACCACATCCAACACCCAGACGCCTCACTGTCACCCGCCACGCTCCACCGCCACATCTTTTCTCACGGCGTCGCTTGGACTTTTATTTCTCTACTCACCCGCACGCGCCACCCCACCACCATCGCCACTCCTTCTCACTCCAAAAACCTGACCGTGGCCGCCTCCACTCTTCCCTCTCTAAACAGCCAGCCAACACCACCAAGCCAGACGACCAGACGCAAACACCACCAACAAAGCCTCAAACGTCCTCATCAGCATCATCCAACAAAACAAAAACATCATAGGAAACAACCCTTCCATAACCTTAAATCTTAGAGAGAGAAAGAAACTCTTTAGAGAGAAGATATAGAGATGAAGGCACTTATCTGAGATAGAGGGACACTCACACCCATTTGCTTTTCAATATATAACAAATGGAAAAAACCTTATAGACATAAGATATTACAAACATGCCACTCCTCAAAACTTTTTTGGAATGTGTGCCACTCTTGCAATAGTGCTCATATGTGAGTACCACCGACACTCATAAATATAGTAGATATAATATTAGGATAAGATAGTAAATATATAAGGGTATAGAGTAGGTAATTCCTAACCTAATTAATGTGTTATTGAAAGTACCGATACTGAAAATCACTACAAATCGGGTAACGGTATAAAAATGCTCGATACGGTATTATATTTGAAGATAAGAATCTGTAAAATACCGGTAACGTGTCAAACCAAAAGTACCGGTCCTGAAAACACCAAAATGTTTGTACCGAAAATTATCCGGTATCATTTGCTCATTACCACGTCTGGCCAGAACAGTCATGAGCATGATGATGAATTATATGATCATATATCCGCTCATTTGTTTTTATTTAAGATGTATATATTTATTTTGATAGAAAGCGTAACAAACACACACCCTCTAAGGTAGAAAGAGCATTCCCTGTCAATACTCTCCACCCTACCAATCATTTGTTGACACATCCCCTTCAATATGCTTTAGAAGAAAATTATTGGGGAGGCAATTTTCGTCGAATAATCAAAGTATACATTTTTAGAATTTTTACGCTTTGAATAAACTTTAGATGCATGAAGGGGTAGGGTACCAATTCCAGCGTTTAGGTGCACCCTACCCCACAATATTGCCTCCAAGACACACCTCCACGGACCAACAGTACTCAGCAAAGGGAAGGAGCAAACAACATTATGTGAAGTATATACTATCAAGCGCCAACGCATTGTCATATCTGGCGATGACCACCCGCGGAGTATGAGCAACCGCCTGCGCCAAGGCGCAGCTCTCCTTGAGCCCCACTTGCTGCACAACCTCCCAGGTGTCAGGTCACCTCAGCCTATATTCCAGAAGAAGATACTACTACAAAAATAGGTATTTGCTAGGGTCAAATCCGTAGTTAATCCATAGCAAAGTCCCATATGCTACGGATTTGCTATGGAATTGGTCTGTAGCTACAAGTCTCGTCGCAAATTTCTTTGCTACAGATTTTAGCTACGGAAATTATATTTGCAACGGTTTTAGCTACAAGAAAGGACGTCGCTTTCTTAGCTACAACTTTTACTACGAAAATGTTCGCTACGGATTTTGCTACAAATTTTTAGCTATGATGGAGTTTTCGCTACGAATTTGACTACCAATTTTATGCTAGCATTTTGCTACAAAATTTAGCTATAGGTTTTACTACGAACATAGAAAGATTTTTGCTACGTATTTAACTACAAATTTCGAAAGGTTTTTGCTATAGGTTTTGTTAAGTTTTTCCCGTGGATTGCCGGATTCATATACTGACTTTTTTCTGGCACTAGTTAAACAATTTCTTTGTTTATTTATAAAAATGTACTCAAATTTACATAGATTTATACAAATCGATGAATCAAACCAATGATAAATATGCAACCAAAATATAATAAAATTTGAAATGTAATACAATAAAGATCCAAATTATCCAAAAATAATACAATAAATATCTTAATTATAATGTTTACTAAAACCAATGCCTTACTTGATGGAAAGTTCTGTGCCAAGTTTTGTGACATCAACTAATATCCCATTCATTCCAATGTGCGCATGCATTTTCTTCAACTTCATCCATCGTACCGTGCTTCTCTATTGTATTTTATTTTAACTCCTTTACTTGTTCCTTCAACAATGAAATGAATAATAAAGAGACATTGTTCTTGTTGATTGCTTCTACAAGTTGATAAAACGACATAACATGGCTATCAATATATGCAGTAAAATGCATAAGTTGTAAAAAAATCTTATTTAGTTATACAATATATTACCTGAACATTCACGCTTCAAGTTATAATCTTCATATATAGTTCCATGGTGCAAACTTCAAGTTAAAAAATTGACCAATCATAGATTAATATACATCTACCAAAGTTTCAATCAAATCTTGGATTAGTACCAAATTGTAATGACTTACATGTAATTATTAGTTCTTTGTAGTGGAGCTTAAAGCACAAATGCATGTTCAACCTGCATATGTGACCAAATGTAACAAATAATCAATGCACTACTAACATTTTTTAGGAAAATAATCAACGTGTATGGTTAACATGAACTAGAAGGTTGTACACATTAAAAGTCATGTTAAACAACTATATACTACATCAATTTTATCACCTAAACTGTATATAACAAAAATCATAAATCTAAATTACTACAATATTAAGTATGAATAATAATTTGGAACTAAGGGTAGCCAATACCATATTTGTTGGCACCGACAAGAACACAACGAATGGAAGAATTCAAGTAGAGATCTGGAAGTTGAAGTTCTCATCACAGTATATGAACTGCATAGCATTAACTTTTATACTGCTTGATTTCACCTTCATCGTCATCTTCTTCGAGTTATTCTCCTGATTCGTCTTTTTATGTACGGTGCCAAGAAGATTTGTACTTCACCACGCTTTGATTTTCTATTATTAGAATGTGAATATGGCTTTGTTTGACTCTGATTTGACCACGTCTACAATGTCAACTTACAACAGAATATGATAATCTTTGCATTCTTCCTCTCGTCTCTATGATATTATATGCTTGGGTTTAAGAAAGGAATTGAATTTAGGTTGGGATAAAGAGAAGAAAATATGAAAGGATTTGAGTAGGTAGATATTAATGAAATAAAAGGAGAATGTGAGTCAGTTTTGATGAAAAGAGGGGAAGTGGGAAAATGGGTGAAACCGTAACTTTGATTTTGGGGGAACAAACTTTGGATTGGCGGGATTTGAAAAACACATTTTGTTTTGGATGGAAGTCATATTTTTAGGCTAGTGGGTGTGGAGACTAAAACAAGGTTTGTCTCAGGATGGAAGTCATATTTTATAGGCAAGGATATCATTCTAGCTACAGGATTAATAGCACCGAACCGACAACCGGATATACCGATGAACGCACAAATTGATACAACATCGATACCTTCACATACGAAGCCTAGTAAATCTAAGTATAGGTCGACGCTATACGAAAAGCATATGAACCTAAAAAAAGCCATAAAACCGAAAATATGAGGCTCAGATAATCGGAAAAGGCTACACGCTGTTTGGTTAACGTATGAGTCTGTCGGCTGCCCACCCAAGAAACGGAATACTCACGGATAAGTCCGACATGGCTGCATGCCAAGTGAATAACACACAAAACCAAAAGCAACATGCCTATCATAGGTGGCAAAGCGAGAATCACGATGCTCAAACCAATCTATAGCCAAAGACTTCATCATAGCCTCACGACAAATATAGCGAACGACGGCACAATGAATTTGGTTTTGCAACGCTTGCATAACCTCAACCTGCAATGCCAACAATCATGTACCTAAAAAGTGTTAGTCGAACGCTGTAAATGAAGGAACATTCGGCAGCAGGTTTTCTAACATCATTAAACCAAAAACACGATAACAACAGAGCAATTACATGAAAAACCAAATATAAGCAAACAACAATCGACCCATAAAAGCAACACATGATCTAAACTGTATAATAATTTAAAAAGAAGTCATTCATCATTCACCAACAGCCGGATCATACAAGCCATGAACATCTAACAACTAAAGACTTACTCTCTCTTTTTAATTATTTAACAAATTTCAAGATGATTAAATATGTAAAATGTGTTTACCACTTTAGCCTAATAATATTTCAATAAAGATTTACTGATCTTCCTTCATCTACAACCAATTTGCATACCACATAACACAAATCACTCAAGTCAAGATCACACACCATTTTCCCTAAACTAAAGAATTATCACTAAGCTATTAAACAACAAATCTTGATCAACAACGATCCAAACTTTATAATATACAAACCTTTAAATTACTTAAACACCTATCACTCAATTGACCCATCTAACAATACTTTAATCAGAAAGTAGAAGCTAACAAAAAAAACACAATAACAAACAAATCGGAAAACTTACCTAGAACTACGTGGATCAACACCCAAACATATCGCCACCACCATAATCGACGTCCAGCACCACCACAACCCGGTTTCGGAGTTAAAAAGCCCTCGAAATACAAAACCCCGTCTCTAATTTGTTCGATTACTAGTGCTATCACCGCCGCCACCAAGGGTTTCGCAAATTAACCCGTTAACAACGGTCGTCGTAACAGGGAGCACCGGTAACATTGAGGAAGAGAAAGATTAGGGTTTGTATACAGATTAGATCAACCGACAACCTGATAGAGGAGGGCGGAGGCGCCGAAGAACGGAGTCAGAGACAACAGATATGGCACCGAAAAAGACAAAGGATATATATGAAGAAGGGTTGCAGCTTTAGGGACTTGTACGGGGCTTTACCGACTTGTATTGAGGGAAACAGTATTCTCTCCTCACATCCAAAGTTGCAATTTGTTTATATATGTAATTATTAATTATTTTCCAATACTTCTTTGTTACATTCTATTTCATGTTTTATTGAATTATGTTTTAAAATAATTTTTTTTCTAGTTTGCTGCAGGTTTTGCTACCGATATAAATACTTTTTTTTTTGCTACGAATGTTATTGCCGATAATATAAAATTATTTTTTTAGATTTTTTTTCTTGTTTTTGCAAAAAAACTTTGCTATGAATGTTGCTACAGATTTTGCTACGTTAGTTTAAGTTTTTTTTCCAAGATTTTGCTACTATATTTGTTACGAAATTATTTTAAGTATTTGTTTTCTCAACGTTGCTATCGATTTTGCTACATATTTTTTAGTACTTCTTTTAGTTAGGTTTTAACATTTATTTTCATGACTTAGCTACGGATTTTGCTACCAATTTTACCAAGTTAATTTTATTATACTTTACTCCCTCCATTTTGCCATGATTTTTATTAAACTTTTCTAGTTAATTTCTAAATAATTTATTTTTATGGTTTTACTATGGATTTTGCTACCGATTTTTGACAACTTATTTTTTTATATCTATTTCACCAATTTTGTTACGGATTTGCTATGGATTTTGCTACGGATTTCATTCGCTACGTAATGTCCGTAGCTAAATTGTAGCAAAATGCGTTCATAGCTAATCCGTAGCTAATTCGTAGCAAAATTTGCAACCGATTTGTTTGGTAGCAAACTTTCCTAGCAAATGCCTCTTTTTGTAGTAGCCGCCTGACACCCTCTGCCACTAGGAAAAAAATGAAGCCCTTGCAGTCCACCACAACGCGCCACGTGTACCAATGGTAGGGCGCCGCCCCGGACGACCAATGACAGCGTGTCACGTGGACCAATCACAAGGCGTCATTCTTAGCTGGTTTACTTTATGCAACCATGGATCCAAATCCAACTGAATGGGCTCTTGGAAGGCAGACCCAACTCCTAGGCCCAAGCCTAGCGCTCCTAAAGTGGGTCGCAGGCACCCGGCCCACACATCCCTTATAAAAGGAGGGCTTCACCTCCTTTTGATAGGTTGAATAATTCTCCACTTAAACACACACACTTGTAGTACACTTGTATTCTTGCCTCCATTTGGTTAAACGGGCCACGGATCTATCCTTGGTTTGAGCAAAGGATTATATCCTGCAGTGAACACGAGTCACCACCCCCTCATATTACCTGAGTCATACTCGTTGTTTCTTCAAAGGCATAACTCTTTAAGTGGTGCTCTTAAAGCCATATATCGAATTAAACACGGTTGTTAATCTTTCCGTTTATACATAGAAGTTCATGGGTTGTGACAATGTGATGGGGAAAATAACTATAACTAGTTGTATTCAATAACGCGCGCTGCGCGTTTGTCAGCAAGCTTCAACTTAACATTCATCACAAAAAATTATTTACAAGATTGTATCAAGCAAGATGCTAACTACAATCATAAAATCGACACCCAAATACATCTCCAATACAATCAAAAACCTATTAAGTTATGGGTATAATATACGCATGTAATAGGAAAAAACATAAGTCAACTGTAAGTCTACAAAGTCAAATATTTCAAATAGATAGGAAAGTGGAACCACATACTACACGTTCACACCTTACACCGAAGAAGTTCACTAATAGTGGCTGATGAAAGAGAAGATGGGCCTTGTGTTCTGCAATGTAAATATTACAAAAATTAATCAAACTTCATTCATTTCAAACAACACTTATGTGTGTGTCAGCTTGGATGATTATTACTTGGTTTCAGGAGGTGCTAGCTGCTCGTATTTCTCAAGGATAGAAAGGGCCAAGTCAAAGTTAGCCATGTGAAAGTATGACCTAGCCATCAAGCTCCATCTCCAAAGCTTCAATGGTCGGACTTGATCCTCATCTGGCATGTGATCAGTATCATCAATGGCCTCGCAATTGTTTTCAGCAGAAGTGTTTGCTCACACATTTGAACCACCTCTTCGTATTTATGCAGCTGTTACATTCCACATAAGATATGCCAATGATGAGAATAACAATGTCTCAAAGTAACAACAATACGGACACATCATATAATAAACGTACCCAAATAAAAACAAAAGATACCGATGCCGACATCCGGATGAATGATGATATCTCTTTCACTACGACACAACCTGAAGAAGACCTAAAAGCCAACTGATAAGTGGCAGCAAACCAGAGAAAAAAAAACTAATTAGCGAACGACGAAAACCAGAAATAGGAAAATGCTGAAACAATACATTCCTACCCCAAATCCAAAAGTATCCAAACGACTCACCTACTTGTACACCGCATTGGTTTCACCACCGCCTTCTTGTATAACCACCAATTGACGGCCACCAAATCAAGCGGCGTCAAACCTATCCATTAGGGCAGCCTCACATCCCCCAAAGCCCTGCAAAACCAAACCTGAAGTCGACAATAGGCAAACATAAATAAATTTGACTCGCATATCATACATATATGTAATTCCAAGTTAAATCTAATTTGATGTAAACAATTTTGTTTCTTAAGTCGGACATTAATATTTTTAACATGACTATTGACAATTTCTAACTCTTAAAGAATTTTCAATTTTGCAAATTCAAAAGACTTGTATCTAACTTTGCAAATTCAGAAGACATGTATGGTTTTTAATATATTTTTTTTATAAATGTCACTCGCTTATAGTCCTGTAATTGGTGGCAACTGGCAAGACTCGCCTTTTTATATCGATGTACTTAATAGTTTCAGGATTAAAGGGTTGACGCGCTTGAGGCCAGTAGAGCCAATCAAATGTGCAATCTTCAAACTGCAGTAGAGTAAATCCATATTATTATATAATTTATATTTAAAAAAGCAATATCATGATCTATATACAAAAGATATGAAAACATACACTGGTAGGCAGGCAGTAGCCATGGTCAATAGGAGTAAGAACAAACTGGCCATCTTCCCCTTTACTGACCAAATATTTCCAGCATGCCTATCAGCATTAGCCATCCTAATATCCAACACAGAGATTTTATCTACTTCATCTACAGGAAAAGCACTCGGACCCATATCCTCACAACTTCCATTGTTCTCCATGAACATCTGTAATGTACCAATCTTCTCCTTTACCCCATCTAGATGATTAAACCCTTTGTGCAAACACGTCGCTAAGAATGTAGGCGGGACCCAGAAAAAACCCTTGTGCTCACCAGAAATAGGCCTACGTTCGCCTTTTGGGTGATCTAAAATATACGCAGCAACTTCCCTGAATGCACCCTCGCCAACGTTGTCCCCTACTTTAGCCCTTCACCATCCTTTGATAAGGGCAACCCCCTAGGGTTATTTACAGCCATTGGTTCCTCATCAATCGGCTTAAAGACAGAGAGATATCTGCTCCCTGATGCGTCCATCATCAAATACGCTCCACCTGTACCCTCAACCGACCTTATTGGATATTTTCCTTTTAGTAAACCGTCATATGTGGAGTTAATAAGATCTAACAGTACAGACGGGATAGCAGCCTTTGGGTTAACAATCACTGGTTCCAACCGGATACCTCTGTTTAAAGCCTTTTTAGGAACCGACCTGTAATACTCTATACCATTAGCTCCATTCCTAAGCTGTCTGACAGCAAGATCATGTTCTTTCAAATCATTCGACTGTGTAACTTTCTTAAAATGTATAAAACTGCCAAACCTTTTACTTATTTTAAGAAAACTAACTTTGCTTCAGTCAAATTTACAAAACCTCGTGTCGAAGAAAATAACAATTAAAAATCTTAACTTTCACAATCTTTTCTCAACATGAGTCCCTAGTTATTGTAAACAAAAGAACAATAAAATCTTAAAGCTCACAGTCTAGCTCAACAAACTAAATAATTAATCAATGAATCCAAAATACTAACAATAACATCAGTTGGGATTTATTATAGCAAAATAAATAAAGCTCATATGAAAAAAAAGAAGAATTCAGGTACCCAGCAAACAACAAAATCAAGGCCAGCACCCAATCAAGATTCTCAAAATATTCAACCCCACCATCATCTAACCCAAGCTCGAGCTTAATCTTTAGGTTTCAAGGAACCGTAGACTCACCGGAATAGAGAAGTAAGGTTAGCCTGTCACCAACAACGCCGAGGCCTGCATCGCCACCAGGTATAGAGAAACGCATCACCAGGTACAGAAAGAAACCCATCGTCATCCACCGACACAACCACCACCCCGACCAGAGATGGTGGTGGCCGGTCGTCGGCCTGGTAGAGAGGGAATAGAGAGATAGAGAGTAACCGAGAGAGAGCGCAAGAGAAAGTGAGTGATAAATTAAGAAGGAGAGGGATGAGTCAACACTGATAATACGTGGAAACACCAACGTACCAACACCTGGAAAGCATTAGGAATATATTATTAAAAAAATGTTAAACAAAACTGCAATAAGAATAAAAAAAATTACTAAAAAGCGTAAATAACATGATTCGAACGCGGATCATTTCCTTCACAAACAAATTCTCTTACCACCACGCCACTACAATAACATGTTATTAATTTGTAACTGCTTATACTTATTGATATACGAACTTAAAAAAGAGAAAAAAAATAACAAAAAATCAAATCACTGTTCAAAAGCTTTCATTATTAATATAGTGTAATATTAAGAGTAAATTACATTAAGTTGAATTTCTTTTTTTCTTTTGAAAGGTAGACTATGGATGTTTATATTTCACATTATATTTTCAAATAATCATTTAATTTACCCTTTGTTAAGAAAAAAAAAACCAAAACCACAAATAAATTTAAAGTTGCTCAATCCCCTCCATCTAAATAAAAACATAATAAAAATATTAAGTTCTACAAATGATAAAAAAAAAACATAACATGATAATCAGACATGTTACTGAGTATTTCTACTATGTGAATGAAATTATGATCACGTGTATTACCTTTTATTATCTACATGCGCTGAAGCCACCACCATTTCCTACTTCACCATTCAAACTCTTGCAATTTTCTTTAGAGGAGAAAGGATAATGTACAAAGAATTCTTAACTTATAAAGGATAGGAAGAACTCACAGTGCGACATGTAACACTAGCTAGAATGGTATTTTTATCCGTCATGATAATCACGCACCTTATGATAAAGCCACGTAATTACGCACGTTATACCTGATAATCACGCACGTTATAAATCAACAATTTTTATAAACCATAACAATAAGGTATGCAAATGAAAAAGGATAGAATGCTTGTTTTTATGGTGTATTTTTTTATTATAAAATAATGTAGTATGAAAAATTATGAGCGTCTAAAAAATGGGGGCGAAACTTGAAAAAAGTTAACAATTGTATGCTATACCTATTTTACTCTTCCTCACTTTCACCTTCAAATTTTCATGCGTGAGTTTTCATTTCAATTTTGTCTTTAATCTTATACATTGACTAGATTATACCCCGGGAACGTCCCGGGGTTGAGAAATCTAATATGACATATTAATTTTACATATGAAATAGAATGATGCACTTTACAGTTACATGCAGAAAAGCTTCGGGTAGCACCTAACCTAAAACAATTAAAAATGTATCTCCAATGTTAACGTCTAACCTTAAACAATGTATAACTCTAATATTAATATCTAACCTAAAACAATGTATAACTCCAATGCTAACGCATGTAGAAAATAGAATTCATATTTACTGATTTGAACATAATTAGTGACTTGCCTATACATGATTAATGATTTACCTGAACACTTTGTGTTTTTTTTCCTGTATGAATGAAACCAAACAAAAAAATAGTCGTTTTTTTCTCCGTTTTTTATATAGCACTATGGTACTCGTTGGAAAGATAATAAAACGCTCGTTAATTTGGTATAATTTTTTTCTTTTAAAAATCTCGTATATAAAAGATATTAACGTTTAAAATTATGGGAGGAAACATAAGAGAGAAAAATCCAATTTTGTTTTTAAATTATTTTTTTCCTAAAATATCTCAATGCCACATGGGATGACACATGGCACACTCAAGGAGGAGAATTCCTCTTTGAGTGCCATGTCATTAAAATGACTTTGGTTTATTATATGTATAGATTTTTTAAAATCAAATGCCCAAAATCGTTTTACCTTTTCTTTGTTAAAGAAACTTTGTATCAAATATTTTTCTCCTTTTAAAAGGACCCCCCACTTTTTATAATGGAAATTCTTTTTTTTTTTTTTATGGAATACTTGAAACGTTGCTAATCTTATATCCTCTACTTAAGGTCTTGGCATCTATTAGTTAGAGGCCATTATGTCGTGAATTGGTACTCGCATATTATGTACCTCGACTTCTGGTGAATAAAAACGTTGATATATCTTTAGCATGATATGATTATTGAATTCTTGAATTAGTTGTAACTTTGTGGATGACATGATTGAAGTGATGATGACATCTAACGAACTTGATATGATTATTGAATTCTTGAATTAGTTGTAACTTTGTGGATGACATGATTGAAGTGATGATGACATCTAACGAACTCGACTACCCGCCACAAGAACTTTGCCACCATATGTGCTTTTACGGGGAAGGGGTGCTACTAGAACTTGTTTTTTCTTTCACCGATTTTTAACTAATTATGCACTGTCACATCACTTAACTGATTTACTTCACTGAAACACTTTTTTGAAGGCAGCACTCCACAGATTCACTTGACTAAAATCTTTATTTTTTAGTTTTTTAAGAAACATTAACTAAACATATTATTAAACTAATAAAATAAACTTACAATATTAAAAGTAAATTAAAAATAAACTAAATAAAAGAAAAACTATTCGGAGGCCTCCGCTTCGAGGTGCGGTAGATCAAGTCCGTCTAGATGTTCCACGAGATCATTTCGAAGTCGGAAATGCGTATCGGAGTCTGTCAACTCCGAAAGGGTTTGGTCGTCGAAGAACGGTTGGATTGGGGATGGCGTATGTGGACCGGTGATATCGCACGCTCCTCGTCTTTAATGATCATGTTGTGCAATATCATGCACGTATAGACGATGACGCCACACCTAGCAACGGTCGGCGACCTCAAGGGTTGTGCGATAATTCCCCATTTCCCCTTTAATGCTCCGAACGCTCGCTCAACATCCTTCCTTGCCGCCTCTTGCGCCTTAACGAATTTCTTTTCCCTAGGATCGGTCGGATATCGAAACGTTTTCACAAACGTTGACCAAGTTGGGTAGATGCCATCGGTAAGATAATATCCACGTTTATATAAGTGGCCATTTAAAGTAAATGGACAATGCGGCGCCGTTCCGTTGGGTAAGAAAAACTAGGGATTGTTGGAGAAAATTTATATCGTTGAGTGAACCGGGGGCAAAAAATCCATGAAAAAACCACATATCTTGTGAAGCAACCGCTTCTAGTATGATCGCAGGGTATTGGTGATCGCATTGCATATATTGTCCTCGTAATTCCATAGGACATGCTCACCATACTAAATGCGCGCAATCACCTATCATGCCGGGAATGTGATGTCTTTCTTCCTGTGCTTTGTACAAACATGCAATGTCGTGACTTGTTGGTCTTTGTAAAAACTCAGCCTCGTATAACTTAATGACGACATTGCAAAAAAATTGTAAACATTCGTGTGACGTCCTCTCAAACATAAATAAATACTCATCATATTCATCTGGAGGATTACCGGTTGCGAGTTGTTTCACCGCTGAAGATACTTTTTGTATGGGCGTAAAACTCTTTCTAAACAGACCGTCCATGCCCTCTCTGAACCATTCGAAGTTTGCTTCAACATCTGCTACAATTTTTAGAAATATACGTCTCGACATGCGATACCTTAGTTTGAACTGTGGCTCGGTGTATTTTGGTACGTCGGCAAAATAGTCATCTATTAACCGAGTATGGCCTCCTTCGCGATCACGTGGCACGTATCTTTTTTTTAGATGTTGCCGTATATTCCTCTGCAGCTCGCTTGCCAAGGTTCATGAGAAACTCAATGCTACTATCGCTTTAAAGTATGTAGATAATTTCTATTGATACTAAACCGTGGGATTGTATTTCTATTATAGGCATATGACAAAAACAGTCACAAAATATGACCGTTTGAAAACACAAATTAAAGTCAACGGTCAAAAATAGAATTAAAAATAATAAAAATTCGACCGTTGCATTCAATATCACAACTTACCAACCCGTTAGATAGAACCAGAAAACGGTTCAAGGGACCCCTACCAGTACTGGTGGCGGCGGTGTTACCGTGCTGGTAGTGAGGTGATGCGCGGTTGAATGCATCATGTTAATATGCTCGTTTTGTATATATTTTAGTGTTTAAACGGTGTATTTTGGGTCACTTTATAGAATATAAACTATGATAAAAATGTGTCAGTATTAGTATAAAATAAATTACTTTGAGTTATTTTTTATATTTTGTAGATGGTTAATAAAATGAGTCAAAAAGATATGCTTTCTTGGTTTAGACCTCATGATGAATGCTCCCTGTACCTAAACTAGTTTCAACTCCAAGCTTTCATTATCTTAGGATGATGAATGCCATTCATTGGGTTAAAATATAAAATTACGTTGGATCAATATTGGATTGAGGTGCTATGTTAAGTGTTGTAGTGAATAAATTACTCATCGTTGAATTAATCATGGCTATATTTTATGAGCAGATCAATAAATTATACAAGATGGACTATGGAGTTACAAGTAACTGGGCTAGATTTTCACCATATATTTATGAAAACGGAAGTGGGGCTATGTTGGGCCAATTCTACTAATTGTTCAGGCCATAGATTGCAAAACAAAAATTAAAATATTAGTGGGCTTAATAGACTATGAGAAAAAAAGATGTTAGAGGTCGGTGGTGTGGTTGAAGGTATTATTTTTTGACGGCTGTCGACCTCTTGGTCGACGCATACAACAGTTCAGGAGGTACGAAGAAAAGAGAGGAGGAAGCAACCGCGATGAACAAGATGCAAGGCTAACCCTTTCGTGGTTTTCTCTGGGTGAATGATTCATTTATTTTATTAGTTTTATTTTGTTTTATACCTAGTATTTGGATTGAATTTTGTGAACATCTTAAAGTTCTTTTGGATTCAATTGTATGTTTGACTGATCTAGACAATTTGGTTTCTTTGCATTTAATACAAACTGTCATCGTTTCTTGGTTTTCTTGCACTAGAAATAATTTGATCTTGTGTTTCATTAAAAGATAATTGAATTGGGTTGAACAATTTAAACAAAATCATGTCTATGTGATTTCCTAGCTAGGTTAAATTCAGATATGCTTTTTAAACTATCGAATCGGAAACCCGGAGTAGCCATTTTTACTTTTAATTGTTTTCTCAAATCAACTCACTTTGTTTTTGCAAGCAAACAGCAAATCAACTTCATAAATTTAATTTAGTTTAACCATTTAATTTAATCTATAAATTGCTATTAACACTAACCACATACTCCTCGTGGTTCGACGACTCTACTCCCTATACTGCAGTCCTTGTAGCTAAGGAGTTGTTTTTAAAATAGTTTTTGATTAGCACTCGACACGCGATCATGAGGTACCCGTGACGTTTTCTGGTGGTGCCCCGTCTCCCCTTAGAAGTGTTTCACATTCGTTTTATATCCTAACATAGTTGACCTGCTTTAGTTATCATCTTGATGTTTCCAAAACTATAGTAATTAACCATGATTCATTTAATTTCATTTCACGTTTCCTTAAATTGGATGTCGTTGAAATGTATGACGAGAGAACTGCTTGGGCACTGTTGTAAGGTAATTGATGATTACGGCCGCGAACGCAATCATGAATTACAGGTACATATGTGCGCTACTGGATTTTTTTTGTTATGTAGATTGGTGGCTATTCGAATCCGTTTACGTCTCAGTACTCTGATATTCGATATGTTCGATTCTGTCTGATCATGTACAAATCTTGATTCGTTCCCGTTCTCTTTTACCCATTATTCCGATAACCCAGTAATTCGTTTAGTATTTGTTGTTATACATTTATGCTATCTGAAATAAGTTTCACATCTATACATATAATAAACAAAAACCATTTTAATGACATGACATTCAAAGAGGGCATTCTCCCCCTTGAGTGTGTCATGTGTCATCATATGTGGCAAGGGCTTTATTTTAGGAAAATAATAATTTAAAAAACAAAACTAGTTTTTTCTCTCTAATGTTTTCTCCCATAACTTTTAAACGTTAATATCTTTTATATACGAGTTTTTTTAAAGAAAACAATTACACCAAATTAACGAGCGTTTTATTATCTTTCTAACGAGTACCATGGTGCTATATAAAAAAGGAGAAAAACGACTATTTTTTTGTGTGGTTTTGTTCCTACAGAAAAAAACACAAAGTGTTCAGGTTATTCATTAATCATGTATAGGCAAGACAAGTCATTAATTATGTTCAAACCAGTAAATATAGCATTGGATTTGTACATTGTTTTAGGTTAGGTTTTAATATTAGACTTATACATTGTTTAAGGTTATGCACTAACATTGGAGATACATTGTTAATTTTTTAGGTTAAGTGCTACCCGAAGCTTTTCTGCATGTAACTGTAAAACGCATTAGTCTATTTCATAGGTAAAATTGATATGTCAAATTAGATTTCTAAACACCGGACGCTCCCAGGGTATAATCTAGTTTGCTATATATAATAGAAGAGATGATCAATGGGTTTTGCTTTCTGTCCTGTTTTGGAAACTTTCTATCCTAATTCTAAACACATGACCCACACACTGTCAAAAACCACATTCATTGCACTTTAATGAGTCACATCTTTTATATATATATATATAGTAGTAGGGGACCCGCGCGATGCAGCGGTAACGACAAGAGACAACGTAATACTTATTTTCTAGTTAGTTTATGAGTCGTATGGTCACATATGTTGTATGTACGTCCGTTTGCTATTTTATTTGTAACTTCAGTCTACTCTATGTCATTAGCCTTAAAAATCTTAATTCCATAATAATATTTAGACGGATAAGAAAATATTAGTCATACGATGGTGACTTAAAAACAAAATTTTGCATGTTAACTACTTACATTGTGATGACCCAAGGTCTTTTTAATACAAAATGTATTACCTTTGTGCGAGTAAAATAACGTCAAGCCGGAAACATTGTAATACTTTGTTAATTCATACAATCAATCATATCTATTACAAACTTTCATACAGTTCGTGATATGTATTTAGCGATCGTGGCATACATAGAAAAACATTTGTTGTCCTTGATATTGTATTATAGGTTCTCCTGACTCGGTGCTTTGCTTCCAATTTCCAAACTTTATCAAGCTGAAGAGCTAGTTTGTTGCTATCACGTAAAAAACAGGAACACTACCAAATGAAGAAAGGGTCATGAAGGTAGCAAGACAATTTTGAGATCCATTTGACCCATTAGAGTTAAAACATCATACATATTTCAAACCATGAAAAATGTAATTCTATAAAATTTATTATTAAAGTCAACACTGACACACAACCTTATAACCATATCAATAGAACTTTAACACAGGCACATCAAGAAATCGTGTTACGTTAAGATAGGCAGGTTGGACAGACATATGAATTGTTTAATTCGGTTATGTGTTATCCTCAACTATTTAACCAGCAAAAATAATATAGTTAGCTTACAAGGAAAGAAATAAAACGGGTTAGAACTTGAATGTCATCAAAAATACTTTTTGATGCATTAAACTTGCTAATTGATTCTTGTCAAATTATAAGCGGCTCATATAATTTGTGGCGTATGAGTTCTTATTCTAGCAGATTAAACAATGTCACGATCATCCATTATCGATTTCGCAAAATGTGCCCATCGAAGATATGAGGAGCAAGAAAATGTAAGACGCAAAAAATAAAAAGTGCAAAAAAAAAAAGTACAAACGTTTGAAAAACATAAAGGCAACCGATCCTCAAGCCTAAAAGCACCAATAATAAAGCTACAAAGGATGAAGTAGATGGTCCAAGAAGTATGATTCTTTTTAATCATAAGCCATGCGGAATTTAATTACCGGTACACTTGTCGAAGGTCGCGCATTGCAAAACGTGAAATGTATTATATCTAAAACTCAAAATCTACAATGATCATATTCACAACATGGTCCAACTCTTAACATGTTATATTTTTGCTTTACACAGTTGCAAAATAAATTAAGTTCTTATGTGAGATATTGACTACAAAATACTTGTTTGTGTTTTTAAAGGAAGTGTTCGTCACCAACAGTATGTTGGACTCTAGGTGCACTTTGCAATTGCTAAAGCTATTGTTGCAGGATAAATGAAATATAATATTCTTTGAAACATAGTTATGCAGCATGTATACAAAATTGCCTCATGCAGCATGTATAGACAAAACATGTCTGCAACATTTTCGGTTTATAAGGGTTGGCTTTTCGTTCAGTTATAAATAAAATGAGTCAAATAGAATTGCAAAACGAGCTTTTGACCCTGCTAAAACACTGGTGTTGCAGTGACCAGTGTGAGCAAACCCTTTTGGCAGTGTGTGCAGACCATTTCCAGTCTTTAGTCTTTATCATTTTGGAAATCAGTTTGAGCAGACTATTTCTGTAGCCTGCGTTCTTTCACCATTTTGAATTGTGCACTCTTTCATCATTTTCTACCATCTAAAGAGGAATCAAATGGTTAATTTCAAATGTAAGAAATAGCTACTGGTTCTGAATAAAGTGAGAAAAATATAATGAGAAATAACTATTAAGTCAAAAATAGAAATGAGTTCAGTAATTTAAAAAGCTATCATGCAACACGAATGGGTTGGCCAGGTTCGATAACGGGTTAGATTACAAACGCTTATTTTTTCCTTTAATTTAGAAAGGATATTTTTACATAATTACAGCCTTAAACTTGATTATCTAAGCTATTTCGTAAATATGAAAAAATAATAAAAAGAAGTTATGTGGTTTCATGCATAAAAGGACCAACTTGAGCATTTTCTTGTTTACCTATCTTATGTACCTAGCCCATTTGACTCATTTAAATTAAATAAAACAGAATTACCTATCAAGGCTTCTAGTTGGAGTATGACTGGAGTACACGGTGGTCACCAGACCCTCAATGATACCAAACCTGTAATTTGTAACTGCATTGCACAAATGGAATTAAATAAAGGGTCAAATATAACACGAAAAAACATTAAATAGAATATTGAATAAAGAACAAGAACCTTGGCCAAAAGGAGCAATGAGCAAATCCTTATCTATAACTCTTAAATTGAACTGATCACAAATTCATTTTCCTTCATACAAAATTGACTCGATCAAGAATAGAATAACCAAAGGTTACGTAATTAAGTTCCTTGATGATTACCTGAAAAAAAGTAATAATAAACATGTTATATACATGGATGAATTGGAATACCATGTTGATTCTGCCACGTGAGCTTTTGAAGATATGCAGATGTTGGAAAATGAGTTACACAATCACCACTTTTATATTCATTTGTAACCTGGACGTGTTTCGATGATCGAAGGATGTAAACAAGCACATGAGCCTGTATGCATATGAGTTTTGACTTATATCAATATTATGCTTATCACAAAATAAAATAAACTAAAAAATAAACCGAGTATCCAATGTTAAATATGTGGTCCAGGAGACTATGAAAAAAAATTTCACCTTTGTCGCTGGTATGTGTATAATGATTTCCCTTGATCCCTATAATTAAATCGTCAAAATTTTCAGGGAATACTAATCATTAGAGGCGGAAAGATGGGCAGGTTAGGCGGGTTTGGTTAAGGGTTTGAATTGAAATGGGTCGTTATGTGGGAGATCAAGACAGGCTGGAATGGGTTCGGTTACCCCCAAATTGTTCATTTTTTTTCTATATTTGAATAAGACGATTCACAAGGTTGTGTGCATTAAATTGCACTTTTATTTTAGCAATTTTAGCTAAACTTTCAGCGTCACGTTTGATATGGAACACAACCCTAATCAACCCATCCATAAGTAACTGGGTCGCAATTAGGATCCAAAAATAAAAGTTCTTGTGGGCGTCGATAGTTATTTGCTCAAGCACGGGAAGTACAAATTGCCAAAGGTACTCACATGGAAAGTTTATTTAAATATACCATCCGATTTTGCGTGATCCTTTAGCACCGCAAATATATTCCCTTTTAAAGGATTATAGGCCACTACATATCTCTTGTTCTACCACAAAATAAAAAAAAACTCATAAATAAATAAATACCCACTGATGGTCATGTGCAGTGTTTACACAGCAGCAACCATCCACAGTAATAACTAAAAAAAACGATATGGGATACCTCAAAGAGAGGCTCCACGTCATAAAACAACTTTGCATCTTGTACCTGGAACTCGGCACTAAAAAACATCACCAACGAAAGAAGAAAAGAATTAGAAATAATCACATGATAGCCTTGACTTGCATTGCATTAATCAAGTTGCAGAAAAAAGATAATAACTAATACCAAGAACGTTTGGCATGTCTTTGCACCATAGGAGATTGAATACCGTTTCCAAAATGTTTCCTTCCTGCAAAGTCGAGACATTCCCTGGGACATGAGCATAAAGATTAAAGGAGAAGCAAAACTATCAGATAACATAGCAAATTTAGTTAGTAAATATATTTCTTCTTTCAAAGAACCAGTTATCTACCTTCATGAAGGTCTTCTGAAAAAAGAGCTACACATGGGATATGATCATGATCAAATAGACTTAAGCCCAAATATGTTACCCAACCATTCAACCCACTATTTATGGACTTCTTGAGTATTATTAGTTCCAAATCGTCTATAAAACATTCACTAATAAGATTTTAGTTTAAAATAATAATTAAATAAAAATAAAACTCACCCAAGAGACAAGAGTCTCTTGTCCTGATGGTTGGGCCATATTCACAGGCTTCCTTCCGATCAACAACTCAAGCAGGACCACCCCATAGCTCTACATGTCACTCTTGACTAACAGATGCCCGGTCATAGCATAGACATACCTGTAAATGATACATGCTTAGAAGTTGCGGACAGTGTCACACATACACATATCATTCTAAAATATCATAACTTGGAATATAAACGAATAAAATTGCGTTAAGATGCTCGAAAGAATAGGGAAAAGAAAAAAGAAAAAAAAAAGTTTCGTACATGTAGCAACTTTCGGCCAACATAAACTTGCATAAAAGCCTTGTTCGTGAAGGCAAATCAAACGAGGTAGCCAAGAACGCTCCATAACCAACTTGTCACGTTTAATCTGGATTCTTTCCAATAATATTATACACTCCCTATATTTGCAACAATATAAAACAGGTAATAAGCCAAAAACATGAAAAGACACAAATTAAAAAAGTAGCAAATCTTTAAAAAAAAAGGACTTACAGAACGTGAGATGGACTTGGGTTGGGTAGCTAGCTTCGGTATCTGACCAGAAAACAACCTACTACTTCAATTGGCAAATGACAATTTCTTACAGCCAAACGATCTTTAAGGGATTCCAAAACATAAATTCTGCTACCACTAAGAATTTCAAGAATCAGATAATCCACTTAGTTAAAACCTCGTGACTTTAGTTTAAAAAAAACACATTCCCTTAGGCTTACGGCTTACCATAAGCCGAGAAGGATGATTTCACGATTATGTAAGCAGAAGATTGTTTAATTGAGTACAAAAGAGGACATGTACTCCTAGATGCTTCATATGGCACAAAATACAGATTTGCGTAAGGCTCAATGGTTCACCTTCACCTACAAAATCAGAAAAAAATTTGATAGTAATTAAAAAATATTAATACATGCATTAGATCAATCGAAAACCCTAGATAAAATTTAGGAACTGACATATCAACATAATAATCTAAATACATGTTCGTTGACATAAACGAAAGCCACAAATCAATAAAACTGATATACATAACTCTTTAACAAATTTAGGGAGGAAGCTACTGCCACATTGTTATCAACAGAAATAAATAACAGCACATCAATTATTAGTTCCAAAAACACATTCAAACCATCCCTCCATCAACGAATCAGATTAGCACAAGAGATGTAAAGCATAAAAGGACCGATGGAAAACTGAAAGATAGACCATTACCATACCTAGAGATGAAGAAGAAGGTTGTGCTTGGTTCCCTCGTGTAGTGGCTGGCGACGGCTGCAAACCCTAGATCTCCAATCGCTTAGAGAGAGAGAGAGTGTGTGTGTGTGACAGTGGGGCGGATGAAGAATAGGGATTTGAAACCCTAATTTGTCTATCCGTGTTTTTTTTTTCTTAAGCTTAATGGGCTTGTACATGATGCATCTAAGCTTGCACTTAAGAGTTTTTATGAATTTGATCATTGTACAACATGCTTTCAAGGCTTGTAAAGTGGCAAATGACCATTTCTGCCCTTCCTATATGCTTATTAATATAGTATAGATAGGTTCCGGATATTTTGAGAACTCGTGTGAGTTGCGAGAACTTAAGAACTCCCCTAGTCCAATAATATTATGACACGTAGGCTAGTTAAGCTTTTTTTTTATTAAAGGGCATTTGTGTCAAATACCATCTCCCTACCCCACCCCAACCCACCCACACCTCACCCCAACCCACCCACATCCTTTATATTCGTTTTTATTTTTAAAAAACCCTCAGTCTCTCATCTCTCTCTCTCACTGTCTCTCTCTCTCTCTCTCTCTAAAAAACACACACATACCATCTCTCTCTCTCTCTTTCTTTCTCTCTCTAAAGAAACAGAAGAACAGGGACGATGAATGATGTGTGCAAATAAGTATATAAATAAATTGATCAAGTTAAAATCCTAGACTCTTCTAAAACCACACACTATCGGCAAGTGTACCGATCGCAAGTAGCAAGTAGGCAAGACCAGGTATCGAACCTAAGGACTTTATCTAACACTTTTGAAATTACTCCTAATGAATTACCTAATAAAATATTATTATTATTATTAAATTGATTGATTGATTGATTGGGGGTTTTAAACTGAAATTAAAATAAATGGTTAAAACTAATTAAAACTAAATTAATAATTAAACTAAGAAACTGAAAATAAACAAAAGCTGACGAACTGGGTTGGAACTCTAATGAGGAGAAGACTGGTAACCTGGGTAGAATCCATAGACTCTGGTTATAAAAGCTGACTTATGTAATCCGATTGGAGACCCTGTTCTCACCTAATAAACCTCCTGTCAAGGATAGTCGACTAGACTCAAGGCGGGACAAGTATCGAGATGCTAAAATGAAAGTGGATCGCCCCAGCAAAACCAAATCCCACAGTAATCCTTTAATCAACCACTCTTGGATCGAAAACTCCCAAACTGCGAAGCAGACTTAACTAATACGAATGAAATCCTAGGAAAACTCTAAACACGAATAAGTAACCGGTCTCGCCCTAGCGATAACCAAACTACCAAACAATGCCTAGTTAATCAACCTAGCAATCCCGAATTATATTCCTAACCTTCGGGAAGGGATTGCACACCTTAGCTAATTGATTTTAAAAACCTGTTAAACTTGCGCTATTCCTAACTGCAAGAACTACTCGACAAGAAAAGTTAATCAAACTAGAATGATTTCTAGATCTAGGGGATATTCCTATACGCCTAGAACATCAAAACCAATAAACAAGTAATCAAATCAAAAAGCGCCGGTACACAAATATTCAAAATCATACATAAAAATTAAATCATGTAACCCAACACATCCAAAACGGAAAACATAAGTCTTTAATTAAAAACCATAATCTAGTTCATCATCCCAAGTCATCAATAAAAGGTTTAGCCTATAATATTTAGAAACATCTTCACAAAATAAATAAAAATAGTTTTAATCATGTCTAATAAAAATATAAACGAAAACTAAATCAAACCCAGACTCTTTGAATATTAATCTTTAACATGCCCGGGACCTTCTCTCCTTCACTGCTGTTCTGATCGTCCACCACAGCTTATGTTCTCTTCGAATCAATGAATGTTCCTATCGAATGATTTAAAGTAATATATATATACATCCCCGTATCACCGACTTATGTTGTTTTGTTTAGGTTTGGGCCGAGCCCAAGTAGTGACCTTTTTTTTTGTCTTCTAGCAAATGAGACATACGTCTCTTACTAACATAGACTTTATATAATATATATATATATATATTTTTGTTTTATTATTATTATTATATACTATTATTACTCCATGCTCTTGTATTAGGTGTTCGCGACTTGACCAATTTCATCGTTTACGCTCCAACATCCATGAACACCTACAAAAATATAAAAACGAATACTAAAAGTCCCAAAAACTAATAAAAACTATACAATGATAAAAATAGACAAACAAACGAATACACGCCTAAAACTATTAAAAACTATATACAAAAGACACAATTATAACTCAAAATACACAGGAGAATAGATGTGTTTTACGACACATCAAACATCCCCACACTTAACTCTTTTTCGTCCCTGAAAAAGCATACAATGGAATCATAATTAAGATATTCGGTTTCCAAATTATTTCAATACTTTTTTCTTAGCAAGGCAGAACAACATACTAAATGCAAGTGCTGGTATTGTGGTCCACATAAACCCAACCACCGACTGATCAAGCCCCTTGTTATGTTTAATCAATTAAGTTCAGTTGAATTCAATCATCTAAGGGTCTCACACTCAAGCGTCTCGACTCCATCCTAGTCCCGAATCAAGCTTATGAGGCAAAGATTATTATCTACCACATTATATAAATACCCTTATGCATTGCGAATCAAATAGGATGGAAGATGGATGAAGTTTATGAGCTTAGACATTTTTTTTATACCTAACCCAAGGTTGTCTCAATCAGAGTCACCATCCCCAAGAGTGACAGCATGAGCTTCGGTATTTTTTTTTTTTCTTTTTTTATCTAGCTCAATTGATGGATATGTGGATTCTTTTTTTTTTCGGGCACCACTTTTCACCGGATTTATTCTCATAAAAAGGATCAAGTGTGCCATTTGATTCAAAATACTTATAGGCATTTACTTATAGCGGTACCTCTTATGCTATCAACGGTTTCAAACTTTGCCAATCAACCTAAGGCGATAACCCACAAGATTCCATGATTATATTATTATTTTATATATTCTAACACTACTCGGGAAACTATCACAGTCAGCTGGGCCTACCAACACATCACAAGCAACATGTTCTCTACCTTATTATTTTTATCTTATACATATAGTATTGGAAAACAAAAAAATCCTAATTTTACCTATCATTTTCCATTTAAAGGCATACAAAATCAGGGACATTTTTTTTTCTTTTTTTTTCGGTTTTTTTTTGAAATAAATACTCAAACTATACTAAAAACGCAGTTCCCATCCCCACACTTAAAATTGCACATTGTCCTCAATGTGTAGCGACAAGGAACTAAAAATAAAGATAAAAATAAATATATATAACAAGTACAGTGGAACAGACTCCCCTGGTAATATTGCAGTAACATCCTCGCAATGCGTGTCCTGAGCTATCCCATCCAAGTGCAAAGCAACCGTATAGCATTTCATTCGCGGTTGTAAGCAATAAATCTTGCAAACAAAAACTCAAAAGCCAACACGTAAAATGAAAAAAAATATATATAAAATAAAATAGACCGACGAATTAGGAATGTCCTTTTACAAATAAAATATTATTGGATTGACCCCGCCTGAATGGAGATTGAGTACAGGCAGGACCCTTCCAAATCTGCAAATAATAATACGGGACAATCCCCACACTAGACACAAACCAAAACATAAAAGAAAAATAAAATAAATAAAAATAAAATAAGCAAGAATCTACAAACTCTACACACTTGGGCGAATCCCCAAGTATGCACTATTCTCCTCAAAATATATCTGGTGGCTCCCGTTTGCAATCCTTGGCAACCTGATAAGCTAAATTCCTAGCAGTATGATCCATCACCTCTCCTCTACTTTGACCGCTGCCCCATCTAGTCCACCAAACAAAAGCCGCCTCCATACCAACACCGTATTGTGGCCGTTTTCGCGGATCTCGCACTTCTTTTGTTCTAATTTTGTCTCGTTCATAGTTTAGGTGCACAATTAATAGATTTAAACCTCCTCTTTCGACTCCTCATATGTATTCTGCCGAACTCCAAACACAATCTCCTCATCACCTACCCGTAGCCTCAGTTTTCCTTCACCCATGTCGACTAGTGCTCTCGATGTGGCCAAGAATGGTCGACCTAAAATGAGCGGCACGGTGCCGTCCTCTTTCATGTCTAGCACAACAAAGTCGACTGGGAACATAAATTTGTCCACTTTCACTAATAAGTTCTCCAATATGCCCCTAGGAATTTTCACAGATTTGTCAGCTAGCTGAATACACATCCTAGTTGGCTTCAACTCCCCAAGATTAAGCTTTAAGAATAGAGAGTAGGGCATCCGGTTTATGCTAGCACCTAGGTCGCTAGTGCATTTCTAGGAGTGAGGTGGCCGATCAAACAGGGAATGGTGAAACTTCCTGGATCGGTCATTTTCTGAGGAAGTGTATTCAGCACGACAGCAGAGCACTCCTCAGAAAGAGTAACGGTGGAGAGCTCCTCAAGTTTCTTTTTATTAGCCAGAAGATCTTTAAGAAACTTGGCATATTTGGGCATTTTGGAAAGAGCCTCTATGAATGGGAGGTTAACGTGGAGTTTCTTCACATGTCCACGAACTTAGCATACAGCTCAGAATCATCAGCACGCACTAGACGACCAGGAATGGTGGCTTAGGCTTATAGACATGAAGTGGACTCTCCTCTCTCTTCTTCTCACTCGACTCACTAGGCTGTGTTATACTCTCTAAGACTAGCCTAGGTTGCACTTTAGCCGATGGTGGTTCTAACTCAATTTCCTCATCAACCGTTTCAACATCTTCTCGGTGGATGGACCAATGACAGACCCCCTACTCCTAGTAGTCAACTTACTGCCATTAACTTGAGCATGCCTAAATGTAGAAGTACTTGAGTTAGGATTAGGAACATTTTTACTAGAGGGCTCCCTGAGGTCCTTGACTAACCTGATTAGCTAAATCTCCTACTTTGGCCTCTAGATTTTGGAAAGCACTTGCTGACCTTTCTTGAAAATGTCCTGCTCAGCAAGTTTTGACTGAATGTTGCTAAGCATCTGGGACTGCATCTGTAGAATGGTATTAAGGTCAGACTCAGTATGACTAGTGGGACCCCCAGAGTTGGGAGCTTGGAACAGATTCTGGCGAGTTGTATCTAAAGAGTTACCACCTTGCCAGTTGAGTTTTGATAGCTCCAATTGTAGTTTTAATCAGGGCTATAGTTTTAATAGGGTGGTTCAAGCCACCCGGAAATTAAGAGAATCAACCTGTTCCCGACTTTGAACTGGACACTCAGACGTGTTGTGACCCCCTATACACATTTCACAACTATCAAACCTCATTTGAAGATCTCTCACTTGCCTAGTTAAATTCTCAATCACCGCAGCCAGACCAGTATCAGTGCACTCAAAACACCTCGGGTAGTAGGAGAGGTGTTACTAGTCATGGGAATGGAATTCCCAATAGTAGGCTTTGGTGTCTCTCAGAATAGGCAAAACTCTCAAACAACTCATACTGCATCAATATCCATTTTTTCCATGAAATTTCCCTGTGCACTGTATTAAAAAACGAACTCGAGTCTCAAAAGTGAGGCCATTGTAGAATTTCTCCACAAGGGCCCAGTCAGAAAGGCCATGCTGAGGGCATCGGCTCAGTAGGGTCTGGAAACGCTCCCAAGCCATTCCCGTATGCTCATCAGGATCCATACGGAAAGAGTGAATCTGCTCCCTAATGCGGGAATCCTTGGAAGCTGGGTGATATTTTCTTAAGAATTTTCCTAGCATGTCCTCCCAATTAGCAATGGAACTATTAGGCAGGTGTCATACCAAGTGGCGGCACGACCAACAAAGTGAATGGAACAGACGCAGATAAATGGCTTCCTTAGTGATGTGGGAAAGATTAAAAGTGTCACAGATACGCACAAATCGGGACAGATGTCCATGAGCTTCCTCTTCATTAAGACCATGGAATTGAGTGACATTAATGATAGTGGTCATGACATGGGATGATATTGCCAATTGTTGGCATCAGCAAGGAGGACGAGTGATGGGAGAACGAATCCCAGTATAGCCCTCATACACGAGAGTGCACTACGTCTGACGTTCGCATCAGCCATATCGAAGGTAGGAAGTGGAGTGGGGGTGAGTGAAATGCGTAGGTGGTTTAGAATTGGTGAGTTGTGGTGATCCCTGTGAACAAGAATGTGGCATACACTGAAAGTGCAACCACGCTGAGTTACTAATGGATAGTAAATAACCTAAGACAAAAAGCACAAGTAGCACAGATACACGAAGGAAAATCCAGCAAGCAGTAAACAAGCAAAACAAAACAAGTAAAAAAAAAAGTGCCAATTAAAAGTCCCCGCAACGGCGCCAAAAACTTGATGTGTGCAAATAAGTATTATAAAAAAATTGATCAAGTTAAAATCCTAGACTCTTCTAAAACCACACACTATCGGCAAGTGTACCGATCGCAAGTATCAAGTAGGCAAGACCATGTATCGAACCTAAGGACTTTATCTAACACTTTTGAAATTACTCATAATGAATTACCTAATAAAATATTATTTATTATTATTATTAATTGATTGATTGATTGGGGGTTTTAAACTGAAATTAAAATAAATGTTAAAACTAATTAAAACTAAATTACAAATTTAACGTGCTCTGGACTTTCTCTCTTTCACTGCTGTTCTGATCGTCCACCACAGCTTATGTCCTCTTCGAATCAATGAATGTTCCTATCGAATGATTTAAAGTAATATATATATATCCATCCCCGTATCACCGACTTATGTTGTTTTGTTTATGTTTGGCCGAGCCCAAGTAGTGACCTTTTTTTTGTCTTCTAGCAAATGAGACATAC
>JAUTDX010006383.1:0-22557 GCA_030844895.1 Ambrosia x helenae
GACCATAAATTGTTGTCTTCTTTTCTTGGTCCAATGATCTGGAATGGCACCCGTGGCAAAGTAATTAACATAGTGAGCATACCACGGTGCGCCAAAAGTAGTGTTGGGTCCATATTAGTGAGACTGACGCTATCAAATAGATATGGTGATCCATGTTCGTGTTTTACTAGTTAGGACTGAGAACAATTGGGTTCTCAGTTATTTAAGGTGTTTAGGTCGAGTACTAGTTAGTTCTCAGTTAGTATGTTGGGCTTTATTCTTGTGGGTTTGGGCTGTGGGACTGTTAAGGCTATGTGAGCCCATGTCCTACGTTTAAAAGGTGTTTATTGGTTCATTTGTAACTAGCAGTTTTGTTTTTACACGAAGAAAACTCTCTCTAGTATTAGACGATTCATTGAAATCGTATGCTAGTTGAGTATTATCATTCAATCATATAATGTTTGTTTCTTGAATCACTATTCATCTTTGATTCCGCCATCGATTGATAGTTACTTGATATCAGATTTATATTTTTCGGGACTTACAATTGGTATCAGAGCCAGGTTAGTCAATTTGGCTCGGTTTGATATCAAGTTCTTTCAAGGATTATCACTCGATTATTAGTTTTTTTGTTGTTGGTCAAAATGAATTTATATGGTTTTAAATTGCTTTCTGATTTCGATAAAATTATGTTTTCAATGAATGTTATTAAATTGATTATCAATTTTTGGTGTCATTGGTTATGTGTATCAATCGGCAATTTGGTTTCAAGGGATATCTTTATAATTAGTTTGTTTCCTAAGAAAATTATTGATTCAAAGTCTATTTTTTTAATTCGGCCGATATATCTTATTGTTAGAAAATTTGTTTAAGTTATGAAGAAAGCAAATATGAGTTGATCTGTGTTTCGATCTTGAAAAGTGTTTGCTCATTTTTTGGTAAGTTGTTATTATCCAAAGATTTTGATAATATCAATTGAATTTTGAAAAAGATTTTGAATCCAAAATTTTAGGACTAATTATCTTCAAAGATATCAAATGTTTGACTTATGATTTTCGAAAGTAGGTGTTCTCGTTTTTTTTTCCGGATGAAGTTCTCGATTTAGGCTGGGATTGTGGTTTTCGAATTTCAGTTCTCGGGGATACTGATTCTCGAAGTCTTAGGTCTTGATTCTGGTTATCGAACATTGTTCTCGGTTTTTTAGTTCTCAAACATTGTTTTTGAAAGGTTTCATGGTCTCGTTTCCTAGTGGTCGAAAATTGTTCCTAAATGGCTGATACATGTTCTCGGGCGCCTATTCTTGTTCTCGATTATTGCTACAATATCAGAAGGTTATGCCTAGGGAAAACTTCTGCTTCATGCCAATGAAGGTTGAAAAACCTAAGGCAAGGAAGAATGCGAATCCCAAAGTCAAACCGTCTGATGGAGACTGGAATGCTGCCAAGAGTAAACGGAAGGTTGTTCAACACAAAGTCTAAACAACCTAAAAAACCGAAAGGTGCTACTCCGAAAGTAGCAAAACCGTTCTTAAGCCTAAGCAAGTTTCGAAAGCAAAGGTGGCAGCAACAACTGATCATAATGAGAATAAGGACATGTGCTTGAGGGAAGTGCTTACATAGATGCTTCAGGAGTGCCCAGGACCACGATGGCCTGGGTAGCAATGTATAACTAATCTCCTTATTCATGCAGGGACAGCAAGGAGGATATCAATAACCACTGGTGTGTTGGTAGTGGTTGTTCCAAGCATATGTTAGGTGACATCTCTCTGTTACATACCTCTACATCTTTTAACACAGAGTATGTTTCCTTCAAAGGAGATAAGGGAGGTAAGGTCAGCATGGTAGGTACATTTAAATTTGATGCACAAACTTTGAAAAAGATTGATTGGTCGTTATTTGAGAATGGTTATAGAAAAGAACAAAAAAGATTTTCTTATTTTTAGGTAAATTTTATACATAAATTCTTCTTTCTCTTTATTTATGCACAAAATTTAGGGGGAGAAGGAGAATTAAGAAAAGAAACAAAAATAGTGTTTTATTTTATTTATGTACAAAATTTAGGGGGAGATAGGAGGAAAAATAAGAAAAATACAAAAACATGTGAAAAATGAAAACTACAAAAAGAATTTTTGTTGTATCACTTGTGATAAAGACTGACACACGAAGACCAGTATTGAAACGGTTAGGCTCGGAGATGACATGTTGGTAGGCTTGGTCCTGACAACTGGAAAATTGGCTGATCTAGTGACACACTTAAAGAGAACGTATGGCCTCAGTAGGAAACGTCACTTGGATTTGGTACATTTTTTATTTGAATGCTTGCGTGACGTCCCGATACACACTGTGTTCTAGGTCTAAAATCTTTTTCTGAAAATTTCGTGTATCTCCTTTGTTTTGTGTAAGCAAAGACCTGGGGATGCTAGGCAATGTCAGCTTTTGCTGCATCTAGATATATGCTGACCTAGTTGTACATTGTCGCCTATAGATCAATAAACACCAAAAGAGGTCAATGAGTCCAAAAAGATGCCAATGTGCACAACAAAAGAGGCCCTCTAGAGCCCAAAACACCAAAACCTATATCATTTGAGAATCAAATGATTTGTATATTATACCTCTCTATTTCTTAATGATCTGTTCTTTTCTCTTCTCAACCAAGTCCCAGTTAAGGTTTCAGAATTCTAGAACAGACACTGTGAAAATATGTGGTAGGGAAACTACTTGCATGATAGAGTTACCGCATATAATTCTAGGGTTTGATTGTGACTTACTTGAGTGTCCATAATCAATTCACCAAAACATGATAAATTAATCACGGTCAGTCAAATAAGAAGGTCTAAGGCAATAAGTTTAAGTGGATAAATATACTGGCAATTGCTCGGACCCGACTGGAGTAGATCCGTGTTGATAAGTGTCCCTGAGTCTAAATCACAGTGATTCAATCCCCCGAAAAAAATTGTTTAATTATTTTTATTTCAATTTCTTTTCATTTATTTTGATTCTTATTGTTTTTGCTTTTGTTTATTTTCTTTGTAGTTTTAATTTTTATAAAATCAACCATTCTGAAGTTTTGACCGATCATACCAAAAGATTTAAAGAAATTCAAGTTTCTTTTGAAAATTTTAATTGGAAGTTCTTGGATTTACTTGGTGTTCACGATACTGGATCCTTTGTTATATTTAAATGTTTGCTTACAAAGTTCTGAGAATGTACAGAATTTGATCTGAATCAAGAAACAGGGGTTGAAGAAGAATGATTTCCAGTTGTTGACAAGCATGAAGCACCGTGATGAGAAGATGTACCCGAGTCCAGAAGAATTTGATGTAATTGCATATTCTGATAACGAAAGTACACATGAAGAAGTACCTGTGAAGCTGTTTGAAAGAAAAAGACTAAAAAAGAAAGAGATATGAGAATCCTCCTCTCACATCTTCTTTAGCAAATGATCAAGCGAATGCTGATGATGATTCAAGTGTGGATCTTACTCCCATAGAAGAAGAAAAGGCCCGAGTTTGAGAGTACAGAAAAGAAGACTTTCAACAAAACAACACCAACAACCCAGCAACAATCTAGGGGAGATCACAATGCTACATTCAAGTTATGAAGACCATTTGATAGCATCAGTCTAGGGGGAGATTGTTGGGTCCATATTAGTGAGACTGACGCTATCAAATAGATATTGGTGATCCATGTTCGTGTTTTACTAGTTAGGACTGAGAACAATTGGGGTTCTCGGTTATTTGAGGTGTTTAGGTCGAGAACTAGTTAGTTCTCAGTTAGTATGTTGGGCTTTATTCTTGTGGGTTGGGCTGTGGGACTGTTAAGGCTATGTGAGCCCATGTCCTACGTATAAAAGGTATTTTATTGGTTCATTTGTAACTAGTGGTTTTTTTTAACACGAAGAAAACTCTATCTAGTATTAGACGATTCTTTGAAATCGTATGCTAGTTGAGTATTATCATTAATCATATAATGTTTGTTTCTTGAATCACTATCATCTTTGATTCCGCCATCGATTGATAGTTACTTGATATCGGATTAATATTTTTCGGGACTTACAAGTAGACACGGCTAGAAGTTGCTCATCCGGAATCTTTCATTTATTTCACCCCATCATCAATCGCTTCCACCGGAATTCGAGACAAATGATCCGCTACTACATTTTCACTCCCCTTTTTGTCCCGAATTTCCAAATCAAACTCTTGCAATAATAAAACCCACCGAATCAAGCGTGGCTTGGCATCTTTTTTCTCCATTAAATATCGAACCGCACTATGGTCCGAATATACCACCACTTTGCTCCCCCAAATATACGAACGAAACTTGTCCAAAGCATACACCACCGCTAATAATTCTTTTTCGGTTGTGGTGTAATTCAGTTGCGCTTCGACAAAGTTTTGCTCGCACAATAAATCACCACCGGCTTCTTATCCACTCGTTGACCCAAAACATCACCAACTGTAGTGTCGCTTGCATCGCACATTATTTCAAATGGTTTTGACCAATCCGGCGGTTGCAAAATAGGAGCCTTGACTAAGTGTTCCTTCAAAACATTGAAAGCTTGCAAACATTCGTTAGTAAATCAAATGGAACATATTTCAAAAGCAAATTACATAAAGGCTTGGTGATGACACTAAAACCTTAATAAAGCGTCTATAAAAGCCCGCATGCCCCAAAAATGACCTTACCCCTTTCACATTTTTCGGTGGTGGCAATGATGATATGACCCGAATTTTTGCCTTGTCCACCTCCATACCCCGCTCAGAAATCACATGGCCTAACACAATTCCCTCTTGCACCATGAAATGGCTTTCTCCCAACTAAGCACTAAATTTTTCTCACACATCTTTTTAAAACTTTTTGCAACTCGTTGAGACAAGATTCAAAACTAGTGCCAAAAATTGAGAAATCGTCCATAAACACTTCCAATGACTCTCCAACCATGTCCGAGAAAATACTCATCATACATCGTTGAAAAGTTGCCAGAGCATTACACAATCCAAATGGCATCCGCCTAAAGGCAAAAGTACCATATGGACAAGTGAAGGTGGTTTTGTGTTGGTCATCCGGTGTATGGCAATTTGGTTGTACCCCAAATACCCATCTAAAAAACAATAATATTTTTGACCCGAAAGTTTTTCAATAATTTGGTCAATAAAAGAAGTGGGAAATGGTCCTTAGAAGTGGCGGCATTCAATTTGCGGTAATCAATGCACACCCGCCACCCGGTAACGGGTCTGGTAGCAATTTGTTCACCACTTTCATCTTTAATTACTTGAATACCGGACTTCTTTGGAACCACTTGAGTAGGACTTACCCAAGCACTATCCGAAATGGACAAATAATTCCCGCATCCAACCACTTAATTACCTCTTTCTTTACCACTTCTCTTAAATTCAGATTCAACCTTCTTTGAGCTTCTCTTGAAGGCTTTGCATCTTTGGTGGTAATGATCTTGTGCATGACAATGGATGGACTAATTCCTTTAAGGTCGGCAATCGTCCACCCAATCGCTTCTTATTTTCTCTCAAGACTTCCAATAATGCTTGTTCTTGAGCCATCTTCAAATTAGAGGCAATAATGACCGGTAATGTGTCAGCATCCCCTAGAAAAGCATACTTCAAATGGCTCGGCAAGTCTTTAAGCTCCAACTTTGGTGCTTCTTCAAGTGACAGTTTGGTACCCGAATCAATTTCCACCGGTAAACTATCAAATTGGTGAGACCATGGTGTCGACCCTCTTTCACTGCCATGAGATCTTGTTTTTCCTCTTCAATCCTTAACGCACAAGCATGTACCTGTTCAGTAAAATTACTAACACACAAGGCCACTCCATCCTCCTCATACTCATGCGGATTGCATCCGTCAACTATATCTGCCATGAAACACTCATCAACACCCAAAGCATTAGAATTGTTAGTAAAAACATTTAAACGCATTTTTTCGGTTTCCCGAATGTCATGTTAACGGTACCGAACCTATAATCAATCACAGCATGCACGGTATTCAAAACTGGACGACCCAAGATGACATTTTGTTGTTGTTTTGAATCCGTGGACGAGTAGTCCAATACCAAAAAATCAACCGGGTAATAAAATTCATCAATTTTAACAATAACATTTTGAACCATCCCCCGAGATAATTTATGAGACAAATCGGCCAAAACAACCGTTGTCTCCACCCTAGCCAATGGACCAAAATCGTATTGATCATACAAACCCCCCGGTAAAATGCTCACCCCGGCTCCAAGATCAAGCAATGCCTTTGCCATTTGAAAATTACCAACTTGAATATTAATTAATGGCGTGCCCGGATCTTGAAGCTTAGGTGAAAGATCACCATTCAAAACCGCACTCACTTGCCTGGTTACATTCACCCGCTTAGGCATTTTTTTCTTTTGTTGCCTTTTTTGTGTACACAATTCTTTCAAAAATTTAGCATAGACGGGTACTTATTCTATTGAATCAAGTAAAGGAAGATTTATTTTTACTTGTTTAAACATGTCCCACATTTCTTCTTTTGGGGACCTCTTGATGCAATAAAATTTTTCTTACCCGGTCAAGTAGAGCCGATGGAAATGGAACTTGATTCGGCTCATTTTCATTTTTTTTCACTCTCACTCGCTTCCGGTTTTTAACATTTGATTCTTTTTGTAAAACCGGTAAAGCTTCATCATTTTCACTTTCATGACCCGTAATATCCTCAACTTCACCCTCAACAAAACCCGGTGACAACTTAGCCTTAAACTCTTTACCACTTCTCAACACACTAACATTATTAACATTAACATTGTTACCTCGCGATGAGCCATGAGACGGATTTACCTTGGTGTCATTAGGAAGTTGACCCTTGCTTTTCTTCAACTCCACCACATCGGTTGCTAATTGACCCATTTGAGGTGTTAATGCTTGAATGCTTTTGTCACGAACCTCATCTTTTTGAATCCGGGCTTCATCAAGTTGATTCCTCTTTTGCATGTCTTGTTGCATTGCTCTAAGCATCTCCATGACTTCATTTCCACTTGATGACCCTTGTCCCGAACCACTTTGACCCGTTGTTGGAATTTCCCAAGATACCCGTTGTTGTTTCCACCCCTATAATTCCCTTGATTATATTGTTGGCGAGGTGCATAATTACCTTGAGCTTCTTGGAATTTCGGGTTTCGCTTGATTAGATGCAATTCCATACCGAAAGTTCGGATGGTTTCGCAACCCGGGTGGTAAGTATTGGAATTCATGTCACAATTTCTACCACCCCCTTGAATAGCATTCACTTCCTCCGTTTGCCCCTCATTCACTACCATACCACAAACATCGTCGCATGGCCTATTTCTTGACAATTTCCACAAACATTGTATAATTGATTTGTGGTTTGAACATTACCCGTTTCCACTCCATGCACTTGGGTCTTTGAATCACATGCCTCGCCCGTCTTGATGATTGAGCCTTTCTTTTGAAGTTACCGCCATTTGCTCTAAAAATGCCCAATCATCTTGCTCATAATTTGTACCAAAAGTACCATTTGTGATCGACATTAATACGGGCATCCTCCGAACTCAAGCCTTCATGAAAAGATTCAATAATTCCCACAGTTGGATACCATGGTGAGGACAATTTCTTAACATCATATTGAACCTCTCGAACGCTTCATGAAACATCTCTCCCGATTGTTGTTGAAAGCTTCTCAACCCTCTCCTCGCATCATTAGTCTTTTGAGAGCTATAAAATTCATCTAGGAATATTTGTTGCATGTCAGCCCATGTAAAAGATAGATGCGGATGGTAAAGTGTGAAACCATCTCTTGCCTTGTCTTCCAATGAAAATTGGAAAAGAACCAACTTAACATCATCTGCAGAAAAACCTTGTCCTCCAATAGTGTTGCAAATAGAATCATATGTCTCCAAATGAAAATAAGCTCTTCCGTTGCTAGCCCCTTGAATTTTGGTAAACTTTGGAGAGCGGTTGTTTTAACTTCAAAAGTTCTTCCATTTGCATTTTGAGAATCACTATTGGTGATGGATTATTGGTGATAATCGACCGAAAATGCGCTTCAATCCCCCGTACAACATCACGATGAAGTCTTCTAGGTGCTCCCAATGGCGCTCTTGGTTGACCCATTTGTCCTTGTGGTGGCCCTTGTGGTGCAAATTGTTGTTGATACGGGTATTGATGCATGGGTTGTTGAATTGGCCTTTGAGCTTGACCTTGCATGTTTTGAGGGCGCATTTGATTAAGCGGTGTAGGACGGTGAAATTGCGGCCCTTGGGGTCTAACATGTTGCACTCCAACCGGTAGTCTAACCGGGTCTTGAAATTGTTGCAATGGTTGACTCATTTGACCCGTTTCTGCTTGAACTCCCACATAATTTCCATCCCCTCCATAAAAGTACCCCTCTTCATTATACCCACTATACTCTTCTTCGTACACATCATCATACCTATCCCTTTGAAATCCCAAAGTTTGCCCAAATTGGAACCGACGAGTATTGGAAACCGGATTGGGTTGGTGGTTGGTAAATAGATGAGGTATGGATAATGGTTGAGCCTTGTGGTTGTGGAAAGTAGAAGATGATTGACCCGTAGTTGGGAAAAAATGGGAAAATGGTGGAATTGTGCTAGCAGGACTATAGGTGAGATTGGGTTCAACTTGTGTGGAAGTTGGTTGTGTGGTATGGATTGGGTGTAGTAGGATTGTTGGAAAAATTAGGCATGGTGGTATTTGGTGAAGGTTGGGTGGAAGTTGGTATGAATGATGAGGTCGTTTGACCCGTTGTTGGTGGGATTTGAGGATCTTGCATGATGTTTCTAGGTGTAATGGGTGCAGTAGTTGAACCAAGAATTCTGTTTTCACGGACTAATACTCAGTTTCGCCTCAAAGTTCTTTCAATCTCCGATCAAACAATATCGGTGATGACTCGTGAGTGCCTCTAGTATGCATACACTTGAAGTACCTGCACACTAAACACAACTAGTGTAAACCCAAAAATAACAAACAAAACTATTAAATTAATACACGTTGCGCACTACTCCCTGGCAACGGCGCCAAAATTTGACGTGCAGTCGTGGTACACGTAAATTTAATCCAACTTACAACAACTATTAGATAGTGGTAAACAGGTATCGAACACATGGAGTTTGTGGAATATGTGTAAACTAGTAATTCTGCGAATTAACTAAAATTAAACTACTAAATAAAAAATAAAGATCAAGAGTTTTTAGTTGTTTTAGATTTAAACTTAATTGTAAACTAATTACTTAATCAAAATGGGTTTGTTTCTTCAAATTATAAAGCAATGATCATTCCTGGATCGGTTTCTCTAAACACTTGTGTAAAAGTTCTAACTAGAAAGAGTTACATAGACATAACTCATGTAAAAACAATTGTTGTGATAAAAGGGAACAAAGTACTCGGATTATATTAACGCGAGGTTGTTTCCCGATGACCAATTAATCAATAACCAACCCAAATCCTTCCCGTAATATCTCAATTGTTAACAACACCAAGAACGTACGCTAGAGACTAGAAATTGGTAAATTAATCAGCACGCTACAAACAATTACTCAAACATCATAGTAATCAAGCAAAGATACTAAATTATCATTCTAGAAATTCAAGGAAACATACACAAGTGTTTAAGAAAAACCTTCAACCAAGAATGATCACCAAAAGTTTAGCCTAGCATGACTTGGTGAATCATCAACACAATCATGGAATTGTTCATAAGCATCAAAAACAAAAACCAAATGTTTTGAATAAGTCTCCAATGATCAAGAGCAGCCAAAATCGCCCCTATAATTGTCTAGAAACGTCCCAAATTGAAAGTATGTGAAAAGACCCACAAAAACCGTTCATATAAGTGGGAGTTACGTTTTTGGTGCAGAGGCTACCGTACCTTACGGTGCCACCGTAAGGTACGGTAGAGGGTGTGAGTCTGACGGTAGGTCAGGACTGCCCTACGGTGGGAAATAAGCTCCAGAAGCCACCGTACCTTACGGTGGCTACCGTAAGGTACGGTGGAGCCTTCAAAATCTTCCATTTTTCTTCTTTAATCTTTTCCTCATTCCATCCCATTCCGGTCCATTCCAAAGCTCGTATTTCTTCGTTTTAAGCTCCTTAAACCACCTGCATCCCAACATACTCGTAGTTATCTAATTCCAAGCAATAACATGACCAAATGTGGGTAAAATAGGCGTTTATCATTATAAAGGGTTGTTCCTTGAACCACCCGTCAGGGAGTACCTCAAAACATGCCACAAGACGATATAATTGCGATTATTTTGACGAACGATAAAGTGTTGTAGAAAATAACACTTTGAGATTTGATGTTTATATATCCTTATGAATCCGTTAAAATACATTTGTTATGTATTATATATATTTTTTGGATTATCGTTTATATTTTTAATATTCAAGTGAATTAAAATATAATAAACGATATATATAAAAAGGAAATTAATGTGGTAATGTTTCTTTGACGATTTACATTCAACGATTTTAATAAGGATATATGTTTAACGGGCTGTGCAAGGAGTGTCTTGCAAGAACACAATGAGCGGGTTGTAATCATGACTTATGCAATAAGTCAGATCAAAACATCAAACGTACAAACATGATGAGCGAATCATGACGAACAAGGCAAGTGTATTGAGATTAAATACATGAAAACGAGATATGTCATCTAATGTGAGAGTATCAACATGAAAATACACAAATGTGAATTTTCGATGTATATATAAGATACGAAAGAAATATATGTTAATATTGTGAACTCTTTAATAAATTTGCTAAATTTATTGTAAGACATTTGCAATAGTGATGGATATGTAGATGTTTCTACAACCATCAATGTTGTTTGGCCTATGTGGGGGATTTATCCTTAGTTTTGGAGACTTTCCCAATACATAGTTTTAAAAAAACAACATGGAAATGTATATATCACTTTAGGCGCATATGTGAATGCTATGTCATTGAGTGTCAATCTAATTGACTTTATCTCAAGACTTTAGTGATTTTATACTAGTATTGTTCATCTTGTTGATGATGAACATATTCATCAAAGTGACTTATGTTAAGACTTATGTTTAAGTTCTTAAGAGTCAATGGTGAAGCCTTGGAGATTAAAGGCAAATGAATTTTTTTATCCTAATGGATGAAATTAACTATGGTTTTGAGACATTCCTAGAACCCGATGGTTTGGAATGATCAAACAAGTTCTAATTATTGTGTCTAACTAAGACGTGAATGTTTGAAAGAGATAGTGCGTTATCTCTTAAAGCTGTGAATAATCAGAATGATGCATCTTCTGTTCACAATGCTAGAGTATTGGAGTCTAAAGCATGCTAGACTAATACTTGTTAATGAAACATTCAAAGTGCAAGCAATGTGGGGGGAACAACCATTTAAGAAACAACCCGTAGGGAATGCACAAATGGTATTTGAGAAGTTTTCTCAACTTCATACGAAAGGGAGAACCTTTCATTACCCCATTGGATGTTATCCAATAACACTTAAATGTGGGGGTGGCTTGCATTTGAAAATGGAGTCAGTCAATCGAGTTGATTGGACTCAAATGCCAATTGATAAGATTCAAAGTCTAGCTAACTTTGAATCACATCACCAAAGGCATAGAAACGTGTTTAGCAATGAATTGAGTTTCATGTCATTCTAAAGGCAAAAAGGAAGGTTCAACCTATCCTGCTACCATAACCAGATCTATGTTTAGATAACATGTTATAAGCCTTACGAATTAACAAAATGGCAATATTGACCAGCGAGTCAAGAACACGTTAGAACAACTTATCTCAATGCAAGATGGATCCAACAACCTGATGGTTGATAAGAGATGAAGTTGTATGGAATGAGACTAAAGCACATGGAAAAAGGACATGAGGGAAACCTAACTTAGTTGACTGGAGATCCCAAGATCTAGGTTCAATAGGCAAACTTAATCATGAATCGAAGGGTGGTCACTGTGGGGCATAGCTAAGATATATGTTTATATATAAGCTAGTATATATGGTTATATACATATCCCCCTAAACTACAAAAGGGTGTTTAAATACGTCCTAGTCCATTCCTATAAATCCAGTGACATTGTTGAGAGGTTAAGCATAACGTATGGTTTAATGATTAGTGAAAATCATTGTACACCATAATGCTTTTAATGATTTAAGATCACCTATGTTGGAGAGAAAGTGTGGTCGCTTCGAATGAAATTGTGGGCACAATTTCTAGAGCTCCCGCAGAACCAGGAAAGTGTTCCATGACCATTATTGGACACGATAATGAGGGATGGCCAGGCTAGGGGGAGTCTTGTGTGAACGTATATTGTCGTTTACACAAACAACTGTCAATTCAAAGACATCAAGTTCATATTGACAGCTAGTAAGCTAAGTTTGCTTCACAAGGGAAGGTTCAAAGGGTTACACCTACCTATCCTATGCAAGACTCAACCATCGAGGTTACATCAGAATTTGTATGTTTTAATCGATCTTCATTCATGTGGGGGATTGTTGGAAAAATGGTAGTGAAACTGAGTTTTTCACTAATTTTGGACTAAATAAATACATTATATATGTGTTATATAAATAATTATTTATGGAGTTGTGTACTATATTGTGAGAGCAATCACAACGAATCAAATCACGTCCAAAATAGAGCTAAGATGAATGAGATATCGAAGCTTGAAAGTTGTAGGTTGGAACAACCAAAGATGTAAAAATGGATTAAGTTTTGTCCCACATTGGTGGGATGACAAAACATGAAGTGGTCCAGTACATGGCGAAAGACCAGGTAGCGTCCTGATCTCCGCGTCGACGTAAACCGTAACAAGTGACGCATGGGCACTGAGCCGCTTGGCGTCCGCACGCGGGTGGCATAGCGGTCCGCGGATGACGTAGCTGCGCAGGACTATAGTGGCGCATGACCAGGTAGCACCCTGGTTAGTGCGCGTCATCTTGGTCAGCACGCGGCTCACACAGCATTGGAGCAGGAGTCTGTTAAGTCAGTTGACTTGGTCAAACCAGTCAGTTGACTTAGTCAGAGTGACTGTTTCAACTCATGCCATTAAGTACTATGGGAGTTACAGTCAAACCACTTAAATTTAGGCTGCAAACGAACTGAACTTTCAGCGAACAGTTCATGAACCGTTCGGCGGGAAGTTCGTTTGTGTTCGTTCGTTTAATAAATGAACGAACACGAACAAAAAATTTCGTTCGTTTAGTTAAACGAACGAACATGAACATGTGGTCGCGTTCGTTCCTTTATGTTCGTGAACGTTCGGTAACGCGTTCGTTTGTGTTCGTTTATGTTCGTTTGTGTTCGTTTGTGTTCGTTTATGTTCGTTTTGTTTAATAGATTATTATATGGTAAGCACTTTCTATTTTACAAGTGGCAATAACACCGTATTAGAGAACAAATCAGATTCAAAAATACCGAATCTTAAGCTTTCGTGCCTACCTACCCTTGATTGCTTAATCAATCGCCACTAAAGTAGTTGGTTTTATTTGGTTAAATGTCGGTTTCGTGATGTAATCAATGAGTTTTTGAATTGCAATGCTTATTACATTCTACTATTTTTTACTCTTTAAAAAACGGTTTCATATATCAAACGGATATTGTGTTAAGCGCGTGTTGGATCCAATTGACAAAATCATTAGAGTTAAAATGTGGCTTCAATTGGGTCAAATGTTCGAGCCTGCCGAAAGCTTATTTGTGTAATTCGAGCTGTTAAAAAAATTATGTCAAACGGTTTTAGACTTTGTTACAATGAGTTGTTTTAAAATAGAACAGATATTATTCCTAAATGACTTTCAAATTTATTTTCTGAAAAGTTGCAAATTTAAGTTGAACAAAGTATTTGATGAAAACTAGTAACTATCAAATTCCAATTTTATTTAAGCCACATTGTTAAATCAATCATACAATATCAAATTAGTCGTCTTGTGCCAATATCATTGCAGTCCAGTGTAGAGGTATTGGTGGGCAATGACAGATGATCCGGGGAATTCTGGGTTCGATTCTTGAGCCAAATGGGTTTTAACCGTATTTTCACTGTTGTGCCTACGGGCGTGTGGTTACCGGGTTTTCTCCCGGAATTAGTGTTTGACAACTCGGAGCACTCGATTTATCTGGTAGGTGCCCCGAGAGTTCTCGGGTTTAGTTTGTTGACTGTTCAAAAAAAATTAGCCATCTTATTTGTAGCCATCAAGTTCGTGGTTCACTATTCGAAAACTAGGTTTTCGTTATCGCATTTACGATCGTCACGATTCTCCTGTTGAGAACGTTTTCTCTTTTTTTAGCAATACTATAGTTAAAAACCTGCTAATATCGTTCATGTATTTAAATTGAGTAAATGTCAAAATACCCCTCGAGGTTTGCCCAAAAATGCTTGTTTAGACATCAAACTTTATTTTTATCACTGTACCCCTAACGTTTCATTTGGTGCCATTTTGGACACCTTTGCTAACTCAATTAGAAAATTCAGTTAACTCCCAGGGGCAATTGGTCATTTATGTCCTCAGGGACTAAATTGGCAGTTAATGGAAAGTTATAAAAAAAAAATTCAAACCCTTTCCCTCCTCTCTTTTCCGTAAGAAAAACAGGCCAACTCCGGTACGTTTCCGGCGAGAATAAAACCCGGATTTTTATGCTTTTTATGATTTGATTTCGAACCCATACGTTTTTCAGATACCTAAAGGTAAAGTCTATAAAACCCGGATTTTTATGCTTTTACCTGATATGCTATTATGTTTTGCATCAGGCTAGTAACTTTGCTGTGACTATGGATGACCGTAACCCAATGTTTGCTTGAAATTTAACCAAAAAGCATGTTTACCATAATGTTTGGATTAAAAATATGAGGTGTGTGATTGGTATCAACACAATGGTTTCAAACGATGACCTATAGTTACATAACAACCGACCTTGACAAGCTTTCCATCTCTGATCTTTCTGTACACAAGAGCGTGATGTTAGCTAACAAGTTATGTGAGAAACGGATGTTTTATTTAAAACAAAATCATAAACTAAATTTATAAACTAACAGTAAGAAGATAAAGACAATTAATATTAAAATGTGAAGAAAGAAAAGAATGTGATTGGTATACCATTGTTAACTTTGGATTTAGAACTTTTGTTCTACTTTTCCTTCAATGGGAATACTCCCCTCCGTCCCATTAGAAGTGTCTTAGTTTTAAAAACACAAAGTTTTAGGCACATTAAATGATTGACTTTTTGTTTGCCATATGACAATAATACCCTTGTCATAGGTGGGTCCATCATATTCTTTGTTTATTTTAGTTGTGTTTTTAAGGGTAAATTTGGAAATTGGCTATTAATTTTTGAAAGTGGACACATGAAATGGGACAAATAAAAAAGGGAATATGACACTTCTAATGGGACGGAGGGAGTATATGTTTTGGCCTCATTGTCACATGTTCCCAATATTATACTATGATTACTTATTTGTTTTGATGCTTAGAAGATAACGTACTTCGTATTTGTTTTCTGCTTTTATTATTATGTCTGTATTCCGATAGCCAAACTATAATGATCTGTGGAGTTACCACATGTGCATCACGAAAACATTAACAGGTGACAACATCCATGATGTGTGAGCAGCCTATGATGTCTCTCTACATGTGTTCCGGCAGCATATAATGATAAATCATCAAGTCTGCTAGGAGCCATATGAATGATCCTTTATTATTATCCAATAGTCACAACAACACACTCTTTTCGGAACTACAGACTCTACCTTTCGTTATCTGAAAACGTATGGGATTCGAAATTGGATCATAAAAAGCATAAAAATCTAGGTTTTATTCTAGCCCGGAAACGTACCGGAGTTGGCCGGTTTTTCTTACCGGAAAAGAGAGGAGGGAAATGGTTTGAATTTTATTTTTATAACGTTCCATTAACTGCCATTTTGGCCCCCGATGACATAAATGACCAAATTGCCCCTGGAGTTAACTGACTTTTCTAACTGAGTTAAAAAAAATGTCCAAAATAGCACTAAATGAAATGTCAGGGTACCAGTATTAAAAATCAAGTTTGGTGTCTAAACAAGCATTTTTGGTCAAACCTCAGAAGCCAAAATAGTAGCTTACTCATTTAAATTTTAAGCACCCAAGTTTCAAAATGTATAAAACATTCAGGATCCTATCTCAATTTAACAGTTTTGTGTACTTGATCTATCTCAACGGTTATATAACAATTTAAGTGTACCATCTTTTTTCTCATTTCGTGGAAAACATGCGAAAGGAAAGGAAACAATGGAGGGATCCAAATCGGACCTAATATACATAATATCTTATTTTAACACTACATTGTTAAAATAACTTCAATTTTTTATATAAACCAAGTTTTTACTTCAATTTTAAATGAACATCACACATTTTATAAAAAAAGGAATGATTTTAACAACGAACTTCATGTTATAAATCAGATATACAAGTGACAGTTTTTCTCCCCATATAACTACTTTACAGTTATTAGATTACATATGTATACACTCCTGTGTTGGATGAACTTTCTCTCTCTCTCTAGGAATTCACAATACAATTCTTATCATACAATTTCTATCGACACAATTTATATTCCATTATCAGCACGATTCGCTCTGTTCACAGGAAATTATCGTCGCTCTTTCAAACCATTTCGCAAATCTTTTGTTCATCAGAATCCTGAACTCCAGCAGAGCTATTATTGGTGATGAATGTCTGGCAGATAGTGGTCGTACTAACACTATTCTCAAGCATAGGAAATTTTTCTCCTGTGTTGTCTCCAACAGAGACACCTATTGTTAATATCTCTTGGTGTTTGTAACCTTATTGAAGGCTTTGGCAGAGCACACATAACCCTACCTTCAGGTACCCAACTAACTATTGAAAATGCAGTATATTCTAGGAAATCCAGAAGAAATTTACTAAATTTTAAAGATATTCGGAAATAATGGTTACCATTTAAACTAAAGATGAAAATAATATTGAATATCTTCAAATTTATTTTCAACAAAAATGGACAAGAAACCATTGTTGAACAACTACAAGGTTTTATCCTTTGGATTATACTGTATCAATCCTATTGAATCATACATGGTGACTAACCAGAAATTATTAGATAAAGATACATTCAACATATGGCATAACCGATTAGGTCACCCTGGTAGCATAATGATGAGAAGAATAATCAAAAGTGAATTTGGACACCCTCTAAAGCATTAAAATTTTGCTGCCAGAAAGATTATCATGTGCAGCATGCTCTTTGGGCAAACTTATTACTCGACCCTCACAATCTAAATTGATACATGAAAAAACCCCTCATTTTAGAACGAATTAATTGACGCATCCTCAAGGTGGTCACATGTGAGTCTTTTAGCTACCCGAAATGTAGCATTTGCCCGACTGTTAGCCCAAATCATACAACTAAGAGCTTTTTTTTCTAACTTCCGATAATCAAATAAAAACATCCGGATGGATAATGCAGGACAACTCACATCCCAAGCTTTTAATGACTTTTGTTATGTCGATGGGATAAATGTTGAACATCTCGTGCCTTATTGTCCATACAAAACGGTTTAGCTGAATCATTAATTAAATGATTACAGATAATCGTTAGACCGCTCCGCATGAGATGTAAACTACCATCTTCTGCATGGGGCCATGCTCTTTTGCATGCCGCTGCACTGATCAATTAAGGCCAACTGCTGATCACGAATGCTCCCCATTACATCTAGTCTTCAGAAAGAGAACCAAGTTTGTCCCACCTTAGAATTTTTGGTTGTGCGGTATATATACAAATATCGCCACCACAACGTACCACAATGGGACCGACCAAAGAAGACTGGGCATTTACATTGTTTTAACTCCCCATCTATTATCAAATATTTAGAACCTCTGAAGAGAGGATGTTTATAGCACGGTATGCTGACTGTCATTTTAATGAAACAATGTTCCCAGTCTTAGGGGGGTAAGAATAAAGAAAGACCGTTAACACAAGAAATAACATGGAATGCATCAATCACAATCAAATCTCGACCACGAGAAGTAGTCAATGTGAATATGAAGTCCAAAAGATTATACATTTGCAAAGAATAGTAAATGAGTTACCCAGATGCATTCATAGACACAACTCAAGTGACAAAGTCAAATATACCAACATCAAATACACCTGAGCGAGTTGAGATAAATCCCTGAAGAGATTACATTACAAAGAAAATGTGAAGACCAATCGGTTCCAAAGATAAAAAACCCATGAAAACGAAAAGAGCAAAATAATGCAGTTGGTGAAAACGCACAAAATATTATAAATGAAACCCTAGTATAGGTAAATGTCCCGGAAGAGAAAAATATAATTCCAGAGGAAAATGAAATTATTGAAGAAACAACGGTACCGAATAGAAATGAGATCTCTATCAGTTATGTACAAAACAATACAATGTGGAACCGAAATAAACATGTGTTGATGATATATTCGCATATGCTATAGAAACAAATGTAATAAATGAGAATGATTACATACCTAAAACTCTAGAAGAGTGCATGCACAGAAATGATTGGCCAAGATGGCAAGAAGCCATAAATGCCAAATTAAAATTCGCTTGAAAGGCGACATGTTTTCGGACCTGTAGTCCGAACACCCATAGACGTCAAAACCAGTAGGTTTATAGATGGGTGTTTGCAATAAAGAGAAATGAAAAGAATGAGATTGTACGAAATAAAGCATGGCTTGTAGCACAAGGGTTTTCCTAAATCCCAGGAGTTGATTATGAGGAAACGTATTCCCCCGGTAGGGGATGCGATAACCCTTAGGTTTCTAGTCGGTTCTTACAATCTCCGAAGGACTTCATATGAGACTTGTGGATGCCGTCACCACATACTTATACGGGACACTTGAAAATGACATCTACATGAAAATCCTTAAAAGGATTAAAATTGTCTGAAGCATTTAAATCAACGCCTCGAGATATGTGTGCTATAAAACTCTAGAGCTCTTTATACGGTCTCAAACAATCTGGTCGAATGTGGTACAATCGATTAAGTAAATATCTCGAAATGAAGGATACAAGTCTGATGTAATCAGTCCATGTGTCTTTATAAAAAGATCAAATTCAAAATTTAATATAATAGTAGTTATGTTGATGATATTAACATCATCGAGTCTACTGAAGAGATAAAGAAAGCTGCTCAATTATTAAAGAACGAATTTGAAATGAAAGACCTTGAAAAACAAAACTATGTCTTGGCTTATAATTCGAGCATCTATGCAATGGCACAATTTGTCAATGAGTCAAACTACATCCAGAAAGAGTGTAGTACGTTTTAATATGGATAAAAGCTCATCCGTTCAGCGTACATGGTTATCCTACCGCCGCTAGATCCACATAAGGATCCTTAGCGAAGGCAAGGAAGTACTTGGGCCAGAAAGTACCGTACTTAAGCGCGATCGGTGCTCTTATGTATCTCGCAAATAACACTAGGCCTGATATTGCATTCATGGTTCATGTACTAGCGAGATATAGCTCGAATCCAACACGTAGACATTGGAACGGAATAAAACACATATTTTACTAGTGTCCCACACACAAAGGTCCTTAAAAGTCCTTTTGTTAATTTGTAGTGTATGCTGACGCTGGATATCCATCAGATCTCATAAAGCAAAATCTCAGACAGGTTACGTACGTTTTCACATACGGTGGCACAGCAATCTCTTGGAAGTCAACTAAGCAAACACTCACAACAACATCATCAAATCATGCCGAATTAATAGCGTTGTATGATGTTGGGAGAGAATGCGTGTGTTGAGATCAATGATCAATCATATACAAGAAGCATGTGGATTAGAACAAATCAAGAAGGACCCAACGATTATTTATGAAGACAATGCGCTTGCATATCACAAATCAATGAAGGCTACATCAAGGAGACAGAACAAAGCATAGCTCACCAAGGTCTTCTCAACGTATGACCTGCAAAAAGAAGAGGAAATTGATGTACATCAAATCAAGTCAAGTGAAAATCTAGCTGACGTGTTCACAAATCTTTATCTAGAAGCAGATTTGAGCATTATCACTGAAGATCGGACCTCCGAAGATTGAAAGACGTTAGTTAAATTGAGGGGAAGCATTTATACACGTTGTACTCTTTTCCTTGACTAAGTGTTGTCCCATTGGTTTTCTTAGTAAGGTTTTTAACGAGGTAGCATGATTGATCCAACAGTATCAGTTTATATTATAGGTCCTGAAGTATCGATTTAATATCATCCTGAAGCATGTTACTTATAGTTTAATAATGAAATACTAATGTATATCTTAGGGGAGTGTTATAAATCACATATACAAATGACAGTTTTCTCCCCATATAACTACTTTACAGCTATTAGATTACATATATACACACTCAGGTATTGGATGAACTTCTCTCTCTAAGAATTCACAATACAATCTTATTATACAATTTGTATCTACACAATTTATATTACTTCAAAATATAGAATATACTTATCACTACATGTATACATATTACACCTTCTACAATTAATTAAAAAGTTACGTACTTTAGTTATAGTCAACTTTCATTAACCGGACATTTTTTTTGAGAACACTTATTTAGCGGTAAAATCCTGTGTTGCAAGCGACCACTACTCAGGATCGAATCCCATAGCACCATACGGTTTTTCTCCTTTCAAACCCAAGCGGTTATATTTTTGGTGGATCGTGAGATTCGAATTAATCTGGGACCAAATCCGAGCAGAAACCCTCTAACGAGGTAAACTTTCCCACCTCATTAAGTGGAGAATAAGCACCATTTTTGTTATCTAGTAATTATTTTACAGCAATATTAACTAAATACCAAAAAGTTACCATTATCCCCTTTGTTGTTAGCTAACGTTCTTTTTTCCCTTTTTAAACGTTTATTTATATCGATATCATTACCCATAATAAAACAAGCACAAATGTAACATCGTCTTTTCTTTTATTCACTCACTCATATTTTTTCACTTTTAATGTTGTTTAATTTGCTAACATCCACATGCTCAAATTATGATTATGATTAGTTTATATTTCTTAGTCACTCCCTTAAATGATTTCAATAACTATTTATTTACCTTTCACACCCAAATATCTATACTTTTTTGAAGCCGTAATTTTGTAATTTTTTTTTACTGTCCAGATGCTATCCGAACAGATAGTCTAGTATGTTAGTAGCATAAACTTGCTATAAATACATCACAAATTTTTTAATACGCTAAATTGTTTAAAAGCTTTATGGACTGACAGCCTTTTAGATCAGGAATAACTAATCCACTGGCACAATCACTGCTCATCTATACACATAATATTTAAAAGCAATTTTGTACACATGTAATCTCTCACCCCTTAGTAATTATCTCTCATCCCACTATTAAGCCACATGGCACTTTGTGAGAATTTATAAAATTTTCTTTTTTTAAATCTAAAATCTAATTAATTAAAAAATATAGTCAAAATCGGTCAATTAATACAATTAATACGTTTCCTAACTTCACATAACTGATTTCAATCATCTAAACCTAATCAAACCCATCTCCATTTTTTTTCTTTGATCAACAAAATCATCTCCTCTCTATCATCGATCATACCATCTCCTTCTATCCTCTCTCCTTTAAGTATCTCTCTTCCATTCTTCTGTAACACAATAGTCGTTCAATCATCTCTGTTTTTTGTTTTCGTTTTTTTTTTCTAATATGATTATTAGTTAATATTTCGTGGGCGATTAGTGTTATGTCGTTTTGTTTTAACTGATTTTAATGATTTTTGATTCAAATCTTGATTTATTGTGTATTATTGTTTGGGTCTAATAATTTTCAGTTTTATGGCGTATTGTGTGTTTTAACTCATCATCATTCTTTTAATAAGCTTGGTTAATTAATATGTGGAAGGACATATCTAAAAGACCTAGGCTGATTCATCATCTTCATTGGAAACTCCAAACAATCATGATATCTCTAATGGTAAGAATTACTCAATATATAAAGGATAAACTTTATGAATAATTGTTGTTTCCATTGATTATTTGTTTTATTAGGTTTATAATTACTTAAAATGAGGGCTACTGCTACATATTATCTGATTTAGTTACTGATAATAATAATTGGTTGCATTCTTGTTGTAGGGGAATATTACAATGCGACATTCTCTAATGTTACAAACTGATTTCTATATTTGTTTTTTACTTTCGATTACTGTTAATGTCTGGTTTTAACTGATTGTTCTTTGTTTTTTGTTATTAAATTGTTCAGTAATGTTAATTGTTTTGATTTTGTGTTGATGTTTAGGTTTATGTTTTAGCTTTTGAATTTAGGGGTTTTTAGGGTTTCGACCGATAAGACTAATTTTTTAGTGATTGTTCTTTATTTTGTTGGAAGATTATTAAGACTGATTAGGGTTCGACTGATAAGGTTATGTGTTATGTTTCGAATTAGGGTTAATGTTTTAGGTTTCTGTTTAGGGTTAAATTGATGTTTAAAAATATTTGAATGGTTTGTTAGGATTAAGGTTTTCGATTAGTGGTTTATGTTTTAGGTATCGATTTAGGTGTTTTT